>JAQIXB010001601.1:0-10125 GCA_034697405.1 Mesoplophora pulchra
TATTCATTTTTTACAATTGTTAATCCTTAAAATGTTAATTAAAATTTAAAAATATTTTAAATTATGTAAAATTCTAATGAATTCATATGCTACAATATGATTTGACATAAAATGTACGTCTTAATTTTAAGTCTAAAATATAAAATAAATTTTTTTTAATATATTCACTAAAAAATGCACATAAATTATAATTTCCATTATAGTAATATGATAATAAATTAATTTTCTAAATAATAAAATGATCACTCTGTACCCATATTTTTTTCTAATTTTATTTGTATTGAATTACTAATGTTAAAGTGTTTGTTTCACTTATATCTTTACACATGAAACATTGGGCTTTAATTTATTTAACTGATATGGTGCCACTACTTAAAGATCTAATTTTAGAATAGATCCAAATAAATACAACAGAGATGTGATTTTTGCGGTATTTATAACTGCCAAAATTTAATATCTCAAAATGTAAAGGACTTAATGAAGCCATATACATGTATATGCTAATTTTTTTCCATAATCCCTAAATATAAAAAATTAAAAAACATATAATGTCACACCATTTAAGTAAATTTGAACCAAATAATTATATAGAAACAATGTATGAATGAAATAAATGAAAGAAAATAATAGATCATTTCATGACCTTTTTTCATTTTATGTACATATACATTTACAGTATAATATAATGTATATGATAATACAGTTGAACCTTTTAAAGACGGGATCTATTGGTGATGGGAAATAGTTACGTTCCTACAGTTACGGTCTTTCAGAGGTTTATATATTTAAAGACATTTTTAGAATGTATATTTTAACGTTAAATTATGAAAATATATACATGTATAGTATGAGCTCATAAATAGCATAATTTGATATTTTTTTTTGTAATAATTAATGTGTTTATAAATTAAATATTAATTTTTCTAAAATTACAAACTTTTTGGGGAATGTGCATATATGAGTAAAATTATTGTTAGAATTTTTGATCAAAATTATTATGAAATTATTATACTCTGTTCTCGATTTTGGCAACGAATTGGGCAAACAAAATGTGTTGCCATAATCGAGAAAATTGTATAAAAGACATGTTTATTAAATAAAATACTAAAACAAACTAATAAATTAATAAAAATAATGGTAATTCATTTCAGAGGCATATAATTTATTAACTTTTTTATTGAAATGTTTAATAATTATGTTATTTATTATTTAAAAATATGATTTTTTATTTTTTTATGGAAATCTCTACTAATTTGTGTATAACAAACAGTACAAAATAGATATTTAACTAAAATCCATATTTTAAAATTATAATTGGGTTTACATTTCAAAGGCATGTGTATCACTGAAATACAATATGTGTGTTCTAAATGTATCATAAATGCGCAGCTTAATGCGCATATATGTTAAGAATTATAAATATAAACATTAGGTGTGCATTTATGATAATTTTAGAGCACACACAGGGTATATATATGCATTTATATATTATATATGAAAACATTTTTAGTGTCATCTAAAATGTTTCCAAAATTAAGAAAAATTTACATTATAAAATATGTATTTGGAATTATAAAAATGTTGCCATAATCGAAAAACAGCTGTTTCCAAAATCTGGAATTAATTAACATTATTTAGTATAGAAATGGTTTTGGATTTTTAATAATGATGCTATTTCCAGAAATTGCCATAATCGAGTTATGCTAAAATCGAGAACAGAGTGTATTGAATAATTATTTTGAATGAATAAAAATTAAAAGATAGAAATTTATTTTAAAATATTGTATAAATCAACTTTTGTCAAAAAGTGTCCGTTTTAAAGTTTTATTGATCCGTATGGTTTAAGAAAAAGGGGTAATTTATTCCTTTCTTATAGAGGTTCGACTGTATATAGTTATTTATACGGCCAATGATTTAAGTGTTTTTCTTTTCATTTTCTTTAGGATCACATCAGCATCTTAATCGTGATGATCATTGTATTTCATTCAATGATAAAATGAACTGTAAAAATCCGTACACAAATGAATGAATACATTTAATGTATATATGTGTGTATGTACAGAGAGTCCAAAATATTTGCATGAAAAAATAGTTATCATTCTAAAACTATTATAAATACTAAGAAAGAGAAAAGTAATAAAAATGTTTAAAATTTATATGAATTACACATATGACATACAATGAATAACACATACCCTGCTTTCTATAGATTCCGTCTTAGAGAGGTTTGACTGTATTAAGTTATTAAAATCGGAATATTTCGGCTTTTAAATTGTTGATAAAAGCACTCTTAATATTAATATATTAAATATACATACTCAATATATATATTGTATACATGTATAATATATACATGTATATATTTAAAGCCCGTTTCATAACTATAAAAATGTATTTTTATTTTATTTTATATTATGGGTATACCCGTCATGTGTTATGTTTAGGTTTAGTACATATGTTTAATACAAATAAATGATCAGATGATGGCCCATCGCTAATCCTATTCCTTATTGTGAATTATATACTGTAAATATATTTGTCTGTAATATATAAGTAATTACCGTTTTACCTCGCATATAAGACCGGGTCTTATAGCGCATAATTATATGTATATATAATTTATTTAATTTAATGAATATAATTTTAAAATAAAATTTTAATATAATGCATTTATTTTTTGAATTAAAATTGCAATAAATTATATTACGATATTTTCTAATTTTTTATTTAATTAATAAAATACAATAAAATATATAATTATAACGTAATGATAATTAAATTATGAGTTCACTCAAAATCGGGGGTATTAATACGGGGGTATCAATACGGACACTCCCGTATTAATACCCCCGATTTTGTGTCACAAAATTGACACATTTTTAAGACACCGTTTAAATCACATTATATGCGCGTAAAAAAATAAAATATTTATTTTTTTAAAATTTAAACATAATTAAATCAAAACTTATGACTATATAAGTTTGACTATTCTTGGCAAAGCTAGTACTTAATTAAATAAATTTACATAAAAATTAAATAATTTTATATTATTTTATTCTATTATAATTAAGTTAAAAAATAATATGAAAAATTTTGAATTATTCTTAATAATAAGAAAGTTTTTAGAGAACAAAAATGTTCATATTTTTTTCTACACCCTGTAAATGAAAATGATTATAATTTGTATTCAATAATTTTTAAATTTTTAAAATTAAAAATAATTTTTCATTTTTCAGCATTTTATTTATAATATTTTTTTTAAATAAAATGTATTGAAAGGGATTATTTATAAATAAAATTAAAAATATAATATCACGATATTTATAAATTATTATATTAAAAATTATAATGCATTTATAAATAGAAAATGTGATCGTGTGATTAGTATAATCATGATAAACATCTAAAAATATATATTTAATTATCATTTTATTATAAAATACAATGAAATGATGATTCATATGTACATATTTATTTTTCCATACGTTTAAAATATAAATAATTAAATTTTTATAAATTTAATGACATTTTTAATATAAAAAAAATATTTTTAGAAATTTTATCATTTAAATATATATACATTTTTAAAAATATGCATTTTAACGTTAATGACGCAAAGAAAATGTGATAACATTATTATTATTATTATTATTATTATTATTATTATTATATTTTTTATATTATTTTTATAATATATAATAAAATACACCTTTAGTAGCATTACATACATGTAGTAATTCTTTCATTATAGCGGGGGGTATACTATACATAGGGTTTATAGTATTTTTGAGATGAAACTTTTACAGATAATGTCTGAAATGATGTATTTAATATATAACAAAAACAGAAAACACAGGAAATTATATTAGGAAATGTCATGCGATATTTTACGCGAATCGCATATGACTTTTATCATTGGTTTATATACAATAATAGTAAAATCCATAGTGTTCATGTATATGTTTAGGGCATATGCACATATACTAAAACTCACTATTACTGTACTGATGAATGAATGTTTTCGAAACTTTTCATTAGTTTTTCATCGCACTCTCTCCTCTATGCTCTTCCCCATGGTGATAATAAATATTTTTTTGTACTAAAGAAATGCATACGTTTTGCATTATGATTATAAATGGGCAATTCCCAGGAACTTCAAAAGGGACTTTCATTTCCTACGTTTATCCTTTCCCAATGCTGTCAGATATTTCATGCTCTCAGTTATAAACAATATGTAACTGAAAAAGTTGTCAGTTTCCCTACTTTCCCAATATTTTAATTTTTTTATAGTTTCCCTGACTCCTGGAATTTGATCAATCTCTAGTTATGATCATCTTTCTATTTAATTTGACGGCAGTCCCTTTTTAGGCACATTTAATTCGTATAAATATATTTACATTATATATATTTATATATACATAAATGAATAGTACATATATATGTTTATTTTTTATATTTATGCACTTATAGCTGTAGATATAAGTTCCATATACAGAATTTCCCACTTAAAAATATATCCATTTTTGTAATATTTTAAATATTATTGCAAAATTCACTAAATATTATGCATATATGTTTTATTATACAATAAATTTAGTCATGTCATATGCAATAAATGCATAATATTTACCGGAAAGTACCAAAAATAAGCCCCGGGCTTCTATTTGGCATAAATTTTTTATTAGAAATTTAACTCATTTTTTAATAATTTTTTTTAATTAAACATGAAAATACATAAATATGTTTAAAAAATAATTTTAAAAATCATCTTTTTAATCATGTTCTTCAGTATCAGAGTCAGATTCTGATTCAATTTCTAAATTCTTTGTTTTTTCGATTATTTCTATTGAATCATAATCTGATTCATGATTATTTAATTCATATGCTGTTTTCCTAATGATTCCATTATTTTCTTTTAATTTTTTAATTCTATAGATTTTTTCTTTAATTGTGTATGATTTTCTTTTATTTTTAAAGTCTTCACTCATTTTAATACTCATGTTTAATTAATTTTAATTTTAAATAATTTTTTTAAATATTAAACTTAATATAATGTATGTAATAATCACAATATAATATAATAATATTATAAATGAAATTTACTATATTCACATTAATAAAAGCATTACAATTGAAAAACACAATAATAATGAATAAATATTTCTATTTTTATATATCTTAAAATATGCGGATAATTATTTTGATAAAATTTTATAAAAATGCATTATTTTGATACTTTCACTTTATGTTTAAATATATAATGTGAGCTCCAAATAGAAGCCCCCTACCCTAATATAAGCCCCGGGGCTTCTATTTGGGGGGGCTTATTTTTGGCACTTACCGGTAGTAAATTTTACAATAATCATATTTAATAAAATTTTATAATAATTGGATATACTGTTAAATGGAACACTCTGTATATATATTTATTAAATCAATATTCACTTTTCTTTTATGGTATATTAACATTGAAAATGTCTGCATTTATATCAATATACTAAAGTATAGTGAAATACATACTCAAATATTAATACATATAAAGTTTTAAAAATATTCATAAACATTCAGTTTATCATTTTTAAGTCCGCAGAGAGTTTTGCATTATATTGTGTCGTATTATCACTTTTGTATTTTAAAGTAAAAAAAGAGGAAAATGCAAATATTTAAATATTAAAAATATCTTTTCATATATATATTTAAATATTTCTAAATCTTTTAATATAAAAAAATGAAAATGAATATTTTAATAAAAATATTTTTTCATAAAATAAGTAATTTAATGTCATATTAAATTAGTATCACAAAAGTAATAACGTAATATTCACTGTAATTAGTATTTAAAAAATAGTATTAACTTAATTATCCATGTTTAGTATTCTATGTATAATATGCAAATTTTGTATATTTTGAATGCCTACA
Source organism: Mesoplophora pulchra (assembly GCA_034697405.1). NCBI lineage: Eukaryota > Metazoa > Arthropoda > Arachnida > Sarcoptiformes > Mesoplophoridae > Mesoplophora > Mesoplophora pulchra. Next base: position 5,920 of record JAQIXB010001601.1, read on the forward strand.
TTTATACAGCATGTATACTAGTCTAATTCTAGTCTAATTATTACTAATATATATATATATTATTAAAAAAGTACATCACATGACTTGTAACGTCAGGATGTATGCCATGTTTACACGTGCGGTGAATATCTAGTAAAATATGATAATTAGAGTGTCCAATTTTAAGCAGATTTTTTTCCGAAAAAAAGCACCTTAACATGCCAAAAAAAAATAAAAACACTTTTCCCAAAAAGAGTGTTTTATTGATTTATTAAAAAAAGTGTTTATTTAAAAATATAAATGCAGTATTTAATATTTATAAAAATATAAAAATATTCATATACAGTAAAACCTCTAAAAAACGAGCGGTTCGGGCCCAAAATTTCATTACGTCTTAAAGAGGTTTTATTTTATAGCGGTCCCTATTTTTTAAAGCATTTTTATATAATGTTTGGTGTATTATATAATGTTAATATTTAGTTTAATTTTATGATTAAAGTTAATTTTTATCGTTATTAATTTATTTATTTTAATAAAATTTTTAATTTTTTAATAATTTTTAAGGACTGTGCATGAAATAGAAACTTTTTTATTAAATATTATGTCATGTTTTTTTTATAGATATGGACACATATCTACTCATTTTTAGGATATTCTTTAAAAAATAAAAAAAGTTTTGGACACTCTAATGATAATGCATTTTACCGCAAAATTTTGAAAATATATAATACTGTATGTGTTACATTTATCTGTTTATTGACTTTTTAAATGTAATAAAATCATAGTTTAAAAAATTTAAATAAATAATAGCACATGACGCGTATCGTCAGGTTATGTGGTTTTTATTCATGCTGTGATTGAATATGAATATAGCATGATAATGCATGTGTTATATCGAATGACCACTTTTAAACAGGACTATGGCATGCGCATCAACAAACTTTAAGGCGCTCCAACGCATTGTATACAATAACATATTCCTGTTTAAGAATGGTCACACGATATACTTTATATATGTGATTGTGTGTTACGTTCGATTTACTGTCGGGTTTTTGTCTACTAGTACAAAATAAAAATATTTAGTTTATGAATATCATTAATAATCTGAAAAAAGTAATAATGTGCATTAAGATTTTTTTTAATATAATACTTAAAACTAAAGGCCATTAAATGTAATACGATATTATTTTTTTGAATCACAGGATTTAAGTTTATAAACGATTAAAAAAATGTATATTAAAATATATGAAAAAATATTTTATCTCTAAAATTATTAACATTATTATTATTTACATATCGATAATAGGAAATGCCAATGGGGGGTTTACCATTATCTTTAAACCCCGAAACATTAAGAAAATGCTAACATCACAAAGTAAGTGTCATATGACATTTTAAGACACTTTTTTTAAACATTAATGTTAAATTGAAAATTATGCATTTTAATGATGAAATTTAAAATACAAATACAGTAAAACCTCAACAAAATGTTAAAAGCTAAACTTTATTCATTTTTGAGGATTTAGAATTAATACACTCAGTCAAATTATGATAGGGAAATGCATTTAAGTGTAATTACTGTTAAATTTAGTTTATTTTTAATTTTTTTAAGCATTTATAAATTATAAAATTATTACAATATTTTTAATACATTTTTATTTATATATAACAGTGAATGCAATGATTTCAGTGTCAAAATATTAGAGGGAAATTTTGTTTAATTTAATTAAATTAATATTAAAAGTTAGAGATATATTTATAATTATAAACTATTTTACATTTTAGTAATTTGTGTTTTTAAAGACAATAAATATACTTAAATATGAATAACATTAATATTAATAATTATTTAGTTAAAGAAATTTTAAAATATGATGCATGTTTTTCTTTGTGCCGAAACTTTTTAATTTTATGTGTCATTTTATGAGTGTCCATAATGAACATGCGTATTGATAGTATACTAATGATGTTTAATATAAATTTATAATTTATTAAATTACGATATAAAAATTATAGTAAATTTAATGATTAGACATTTAATGTATAATTTTTGATTTTTTAAATTTCCGTACATTTTCATACATGAATTGTGTGAAAAAATTTTTTTACATAAAATTTTTTTGAAATTATAATTACTTTTCATTAACGAATAATTATGTATAAAAATTATTAATGTCATAATTATTAGACATATGTAATTATCACACAAAAACATTGAAAAAGACTTTTATAAAATACTTTTTTTAAAAAAAAAATCATTAAAATTACAGCGCTGAAAAATATAATAATTTAAAACGCATATAATTTAATTGATTATTTTTAAGCATATATGACAATTAAGTATATAAAAATAATTTTTTAATTTTAATTTAAAATTTTTAAATTACATTTACAAACTTTATGATGCTATTAAATAATATACTATTTAGTACTTTTACTATTCAGTATGATTAATATTTTATAAATATAGTTAATATAGTTTATAATATAGTTTTTAAATAAATATATGAATGTTTACATTAAACTATAATTTAGTATATAATTATATGAAATAACTATTTATATATGTTAACTATAAATTTACATTAATAATAGCATTAAATCAGACGGTTTACAAACGCTAAATGTAATTATATGATCATAAAAATAGATTCATAATATTTATTAATTCATTTTAATTATTTAATATTTTCACATTTTTTTTAAATATTTTTCTCTATAATAATATACACGTATGATATGTTTTGAGAAAAAAGTTTTATTCCGTAATTATAGTAATATTATGCATATGCGAAATTATAAATAATTCACTATTATATCGTTGGACATTACTCATTTATGTAAATGGCTATGTATTCATAGACACGTTTTGTCCATATTCATATGATTATCATATAAAAGAAATAAAAAAATGTGTTCATTTATATGATGTCATTTTGTTCATGATATAAATATTGAATTTAAACGCTGAATTTTCGAACGTATATTTACGAATATTCTATTTTCATGAATCAATATGCTTTCACTTTAATGTCTGATAATATTTAAGGACTAAACTTTTTAGGAAAATAATGCCTAAAATTATTAACACCGCAGAACCGGCGTTTAAATAATTTTAGGCATTTTTATATAATTTATGGAAAATTATATAATAAAATAATTAATTAAAATTAAAGATTTCTAATTTTTATTCATTATTTTATTGTTTTATATTCTATATATTAATACAAAGTTAACAGTGTGTTTCTGTCTGTAACGGTTTATTCGTGACATAATTGGTCATGACTCATGAGTAATAATGCAAATGCATTACTTTAATAATTACAGTGAACCCAATATTTCAAGAGTATAATTGTAATTGAATAGGCATATGATTGTGCTTTTTACATGCGTTGCGCCCTCTATAAAAAGCACATTCATATCCCTATTCAATTACAATTATACTCTTGGAATATTGGGTTCACTGTAGTTCATTTATAGTAAATTTAATATATAAAATTTAAATTTTTATTTACTATTTAATTAATCATGATTTAACTTTTCATATTAATCAAAATAATTCAAAATAATTTATTTCCCAAAAAATCCCAATTCTATTTTAGTCTTTAAAATTATTACATTAATATCAAAATATGTACATTTACATGTATATGTGAATATATCGAATAAACAATGTTCACATTATATATAAGTATATCATTAAATGGATATGTCCGTGAATATAATAAAATTTTAATGTCCCAAAGGATAGTATCATATTTAGTGCATTCATAAAATTTTCCTTTCGATTAATGCTCAAATTTATGCCTAAAGAAAGCATTAAAATAAAACCTCCAAAAGGCGGAAAATGTATCCTTTATAAGGTGAATACAGATACTTTTTTCTTAACACAGTGTATCAATAGAGCCTCCAAACGTTTCTTTATTAAATATTTACCTAAAAAGTATCATAACTTTCATTAAATATATAAACTTTTTATAACCGATGGCGTCTGTTTTGTAGAGGTTTTACTATACATACAATTTTTATTAGTAATTTTTTCACATATAATTTTAATATTAAAAATAAGAATTTCATTATTTTATAAAATGACATTTTATTTTTATAATAAACATATTTTTATAATATTCACGATCATAAAATATAATAAATTTTTAAAAATAATATTTTATTAAAAAAAAGTCATTTGATTTTTTTGTTATTTATAACAGTATCACATAACGTAAT
>JAQIXB010001602.1:0-10118 GCA_034697405.1 Mesoplophora pulchra
ATCAATGATATTTATTTTTCACATTTTAGTATTTAAATTAAAATAAAAGTTAATTTAAAATAAAATTAATAATATGATAGAAAAATATATTTAATCTTATATCAGATTAAAATTAGTGAATAATGTAAATAATATAATTCAAAATGTACCAATTCTATGTACAGTGTAATTTAATTTTAATATAAAATATACAAAATTTCGAATATGATTAAACTGAAAAAATAAGAGAGTAATGGAAAAATTTTAAATATTAAAATTTTGGAATTTTTTAAAATTATTTAAGAATTTACCATAATTTCGGAATTATAATAAAATAAATGCGTATCAAAACAAATGATTTGTGCATAAAACCCTAATTCCAATAAATTGTGTTTACCATGACCGATTTCGGAATTCCGAAAAAGTCCCATCTTTGGTTAACACTTAAATATGTTAAAAAATTAACATTCTCATACCCTATTTTAAATATGGTAAATAATTAATTAATAATAAAGTATCTTTAAATATAATTAAAGCAGTATTTTAATAGGTATAACCATTATCATTTATAACAATAATTATTTATTTATAATTTTAATCTCTGATTGATATATATATATTATATATAATGTATTAATATATAAATTAATATATTAATATATATAATTTTATGTAATTAATTTTTAGTTGAAGTAAAAATGAATTAATACCATTATATAATGGTATATACTAAATATAAAATATGACGGTATAAAATAATTTTTAACCATTAATTTATTTATTTTTACTTTTACTAAAAATTAATTACATAAAATTTAAACTTTAACCATAGTTAAAAGTTCTTATATGTTTGTAGTTTACATGAAAAATAAATTTCATTGATATGTAATAAATATAATTTATTAATATTATTTTAAATGTCATTAACTAAAATTATGCTCTAACTTTTAATAATAAATGTAAATTTAGATAAAAACACACTTTTGGAGAAAAAAATTGTATGATGTTATAAATGTACACTATTGAGGGATAAACTATGAATTCCTCAATTGACCTGCAATTTTTTCTCTTAAAAATGCGTTTATGCATAAAAGAAAAAAGGGACGGAATTTACATATTAATAGTATTTATTAATAATTCTAATGATTTTTAGATATGCATTTAATGCTAATGTTTAATATGTTTTATAATTTAAAACAATAAATTGATAATTATTACAAAGGGACAGACACTTTAAGAATTACATTATAATTTATAATTTTTTATTCATTTAAAAATTTATATTTATATTATATATAAATATAAATTATTTATTTATATAATACTCTAATAAAATCCATGATCTGCATATACATAATAAATCATACCGATTTACTGCGCTTTTAAGTTTAGTCTCAGAGAAAACAGTATTTTAAAATTTTGAAAATTATTCTAAAATTTTAAAAATAATTTGGAAGTAAAAGATCTTATAGCTTTGGTTTAAGGCCATAATGCATATGTTAATATATAGACCGAACCTAAAAAGCTAAGTAAATGAGTATTATCATTATAAAATTATTAGCATATTAATTGTATATTTTAATCAAAGCATTGATATTAATAATAAAATGTAATAAACTAATTAAACTAGTAACAAGTAACTATTTGATTTGTTATTGTGCGTATTTTTGTTATACCGTATTTTGTATTTAAATTTGAAGCCTCTATTTTATATGGGACTTAAAGTTGTAAATTAAATATTTGTTTTATTTAAATTTAATTTAAATATTTATGAAGAAAAATATCAAAAAAGCTTTTTAGTGCTAAATTTAAATTGTGTTATTGAGTCTCAGCATAAAGTGTATTCTAATTTCAAATTAATTAAAAATAAATTAATAATTTTCTTACCAAATATAAGCATACAAATTTATTTTACAATGATATAAGTCCATTTTACGTTATAAGAGCTATTACTTTAATAGTAATAATTTCAGCTGATAATTTTGTAAATTAACTTTCTTAATAAAAGACTATCATATATTAAATATGATCTAAAAGTATACTAAAGCTGCTTTATCATAATTTTATTATTAATATACATATTAAACGTGCACATTATGCAGAAAATTTATTATTATACTCATGCACAGCGTAAGAAAAATATTGCACATAAATTAAGCGATGCATAGCATTATAGTGCACAACTTGTGTATAGTGAATAACCCTATTTATAGCTTAATTCATGTGAAATTCCTTTCTCATGAACCTGTGCATGAGTATAATATTAAATACATAAATAGTCATGGTTTATTATTAGAGTATTTCGGTACAATTTTATAGTTATATATGATTATAGGATGAGGAACATTAAAGTGAATTAAAAGGCTTACAATTGATTGTGATCTAAAATATGCTGATATTTACCCTAAAATCATAATTAAGGATTTAATGAGTCATTACTGAATGTTCCACCCGCAGATTGAAAAAATGTTTCTGAACGTTGAAGTGAAGAGTCGACTTTAAGTGACCCCATTTCACCTGTGTTCAAATAATGGGGAAAACATGACTCTGATTTGGGCCGTGGTAATGTCTTTTTAATTATAAGGTCATGGTCATTTTCACTTTCATCACTTGGACTTTGAGCAGAAAGTGTCAATAGTTCGCTCACTGCTTTGAGATCATTTTGTAGATCTTCTCTTTGGCTGACTATGCTCGGATTTTTCCCGATTTTATTTAACCTTTCGGCAGCTATTGATTCCATGGTTCTTCTCATGAGTGGATATTGGTCGAGGACCATATTGAAATGCTCAACCGAAAGAGAAAATAAATTACAATATGTTTCAGCCCTAACACTAGCGACACGACGAGCATTTGTGAGAAGACATATTTCTGAAATCATATTTAAACATTAAATTATAAATTTGAAAAATATAAATTCACTGAAATAATATCATTTTTCAGTTTATGTGTTTGTATTTTCTCTGTGTTCAAATGTTATATTACCTCCAAAATAAGAGCCATCAGATAAACTAGTTGCCACTTCTCCGTTATTCATTACAATGTCAACAATGCCTTCCTGAATAAAAAACATTTTATTGCCTATGGTCCCCTCTTTGATGATGATGTCCCCGGGTTGGAACACCTCATACTTAAGACGGGTAACTATTGAATTTACAAAATCTGTATCTGCGTTCGCAAAGAATGGTACAGATGCAACTAACGAACGACAGTTATAGTTTATCACATCCTAAAAAATAATGTCAGAAAAGCACAGAAAATTACGTGAATATAATAGAAACTCATTTTTTCTATTTAAACAACTAAAGTACTGGTTCTTCCACTAGTACTTTAACTAACCTCTCTCAATCTTTCAGATAATTCATCTAAGATGATTTCTTCATTGAAAAACTTTCCCTGATATCTATGCTCAAAGTAATCGCCTATTCTCACACGTAAATCTCTCGGTAATTTTCTATATGCCATATATTCCTCCACTTGTTTCAGCTGAAAATAAACAGCAATTGATTTTCAGTTTACATTATATAATATGCTTTACTATCCTTAGAATATAGTTTAATACACGCAATAACTTTATGTTATAATGGAAAATAATATTTTTATATTTTTATATAACGGATATAATACGGAAATAGATTTACGCACTTTTTCACGATACTGACGTCGTGAGGAATCCAATGATTGTATCAAATTCGTGGTGTGTCCGAGAAACAGAGCATAGCATGTGGCACCTGAGATCATACTGAGCAGCGTTAACCACATATCGGTCAAACTCTGAGGCGGAAACCGTCCGTACCCTATGCACAGCATGTGTGACATCGCTTTGAACAATGACCACGAATACTGCTCCAACCAATAGGACTCCTTTAAACAGAACACCCTTTAATTCATCTTTGCACGTTTACTAACTTTTCTAATAAATATCTCACACATAATTATAGAATAAAAAACAATGCACTTTATTTATGAACAATTATTTCAAAATTAATTATTAATTAAATTAATTATTTATTAGTAATTATCTTGAGCTATGATGTTTGAAAATTTATGAGATAAAAGTATTTGTTGTAAATGTACATGTTACTAATCTTACATGAGGTAATAGAGATTAACAGACATGATAAAAAAATCACTATGTTCTGTGTATTGTTGTGTTTACTCATACAATATGTTTCTTATATATGAACCTTAAATTAAGACTGAACACTTTTTTTATTTTATTATATAATACTATACAAAGATTACTTTTGATGACGAAAAGTACATGACTGATGCTCAATCATTAACAATAATTTATTATAAAATTTAATCCTTAAAATTTCGTAAAATCTTAAAATGTTAAAATATCATTATGATTTTTCTTTTTTTATTACTAAAAACTAGAAACAGATCAATAAATAGATAACGAAAGAAATAACATATATATATATATATATATATATATACTGAGCATATATTAGAACGTTCAAAGATCATTTTCATCTCATATAAGTCGGATCAAAGAATTATTTACAGCGATTGTTTATTATTTTATCTATTCCTATCAGACCTATTCCCAGATGGCCTAACATAACGCATAAAATATACAATAAATTTTAAGTTAAAATTTCTATATTTATTTTAATAAAAAAATAAATTAAATTATACAAAGTATTTATTATAAAAGGAAACTATATTTTGTATTAATATTGTTGAATATGATTAATGTAAAATGTACTAATATAATATATAATTAAAAATCAGTAAATTATGTATTAATTATTGAAATAAAAGTTGTAATAAAATCCACAATATCGGGATTCACTCTTAGAAATTTTGTAGAGGCATGCTGCACTATTATTAAGTAATGCTAGGTTGGGTTAGGTTAATTAGAATAAAAATTGTCAAAATATTTTTAGGAAATTGTAAAAATTAAAATTTTATATTATCATTTTATAATTATATAAATTAAAGTAATCTAAAAAAGTATAGAAAATTTTTGAGCACACTATATAATTTTACAACCTAAAGATAGCTGTCCCAATGGTGTGTTATTATAGAGAGTTCACTGTATTATATAATTGTTGAGCGTTTTATTAATATAATATATTAATGCAAAAATTAAAATATATTAAATAAAATTAATATATGCATATGTAATAATAAATCGCGTGACAGTTTTAGAACATCACCTCCACTATAATCAAATAGCACTATTTGATTATAATGGAAGTGTTCTAAAATTGTCATCCGATATAAATTGTATTTATATATTTTACAAATACACTAAAATATAATTAATTAATAAAAATTTAAGTATGAAAATCCTATTAAATACTTAAATCGATGATATAACATTTATTTTGGTATTTCGTAACGCTTTTTCCTGTGATACACGCAATTCCAATGCATTCAATAATGTACATTATTACTATTTTCAGTATTGAATTATGTGTTTCGTTTCAAAAGCATTCGATATTTTTAATATCGTAATAAATCGTACATTTTATTATAATGATAGAAAAGGGAAAAACAAAAATGTAAACGCAAAAAATAAATAATGAAATATTTTTTTGGAATGCGTATGATCGGCATTTTTAGAACAAACAATACATGTGTTTATTGTGTTATATTTTATTTAATTATAATTTATTAGCTATGCTTTGCAATTATAGACTTTTTCGTAAAATTATTTATATATATTCTATAAATATATATTGAATAAAATTTTATTTTTAGATTATTGTTAAATAGATACGTGAAGCAATACATTTAATTTTATCTAAACATACACTTTATGTACACTTTGTATGCACTTTCAGTATATCTTTGGCTTAAATATGCACAAAAAGCGGTTATTTTTATATAAATACCGGAAATGAGTATACGCATAATGCAAATTATCCATCTAAGGTTAGGATTATTATTTTCTTGGTATGGTCAAAAAGATTAAGGAATTGAATTTATTGTATATTATTAAATAAATCACGTGACTTCAGAGACATTAGCATGTTAAAACCCGATATTTAAATGTTCATTATAATATTATAATTTCGTGTTTCATTCATTACCTGTAATTCGTTTATTGATACCCAAGAATTTGGAGGAAATCCCTGAAGCATCGGAACTAAAAACTGCAGACACCCGCTCCAATGACCAATTAATAACATCATACATATTAAATTGAATATCTTCATGAAGACACTCGCCATGTTCAAAAACTACAAAAATTAGTACCATTATTAGTTTTGTATACATTTATCCAATATATTTATATCATTCAATTATTAAAATTTAAAATAAAAATTTAAATTAACATATTAATCATATTTAGCATTTTAATTAATTTATGCTTTAATTAAAAAATAAAATTAATTTTAATTTTATTTTTCATGCATTTTTAATTTATTGATTTTGAGTTAAAATTAAATATTTTAAAAATATTTAAAATTTAAAATTTTACAAATGTTAATTAAAGTAATATTCATTTTATATAAATAATTATATATATAAATTATAAGTTTATAAATTATTTATTTAATTATTTCGCTGTAATTTTTAATATTTTATAATAAAAAATTAGAATTTTAATGCCTTTAGTCATTTGTATAAAATTTGTGATTTTTTCAATCGAATATCTGTGAACATTTCAATGAATGAATGGGAATTGCGATATGTACTTTGAGATGACATTACATTCATAGGATCGATCATTGATCATTTGCGCCAAACTCTTTCATGACATACAAAGGTGTAATCGAAAAAGAAAATGTCACAAAAATAGAGTCTCAAATATTTAATATCATTTATAAATATAAATGTAATAAATAGTGCTATGACTGTTGCATTATTATCAATTCAAATATTTCCCATTTTAATAACGGTAAAAACCGATAAAAAATGTGCGAATTTATTCACATCAAAAATTTAACTTTTAATAAATTATAAAATTTTATTAAACATTTAATTAATTATAATATTTATTAAATTTTAACTAAATTTTTACAAAGAACGATACAAAAACCTTCATAGACGTAATGTATAATTTTCCCGATTATAGAATCGCTTAGTGCTAAGCGGATATCGATAGGGCATAGGTCAGGGGTAATAAATGTCAAAACCAAATTTTCTATCACTAAAGATGGCGCCGGAATTAATTTTTAAAGTTTCAAATTTTGGATTTTTTTCAAAGAAAATTATAAATGCTAAAAATTAAATAATGACGGCTAAAAACAGATAAAATTGTTATATTCAGGCATTATGATCTATAACCAATGAACGCGTAGACCTAACCTAACCAAACCTAATTTAACAGAGTAATATGTGCACCAATATAATGACCGTATCCGGTCAATTCGGACAAAAAAAATAACGGTTTGGGGCGCATATCTTAATATGTACCGTAAGTGACTTCTTAAGGGGGCATCCAATTATTATATATATAAATATTTATACGGTGTATTCACGTAAAAATATGTTAGCATATGTTAAGCTTACGCATTGAATAGCACTGGCGCCTGTACACAGTACACCATATACGTGAATATACTGTATAGTTAAATACGCTTCCGTTAAGTATGTAGTGTTTAAAAAATGTCACACTGTATATTTTCATTTTTAAAAATTAAAAACAAAAAATTTTAAAATTTATTTAAATATTTTGAAATTTATATAAAATTTTTTAAGAAATAACGCATTAAAGTAATGTATTGACATATTCATTTTTCATATTCAAAAATATAAAATAAATCATTTATATTATATGTGTCAAATGTGAATGTGAATTTCAATAATTTCTTTTTTAAAATTCGTATATATTTAAATATTTTTTAATATCGTATAAAAAAATTAAATAAAAATAAAAATTAATTAAAAAATTAAACATTGTTTTAAGATTATTTTATATAAGTAATTAAAATTAGTTATTTAAATTAAATATATTTTTACTTTTTTTGCCATTTCAAATGCTATTTTCGAAAATTTTGCTTAAAATTTACGTCTCTAATAATTAATAATGATTATTTATAAAATATTTTATATGTAATTTTAGATATAAATGTCAGTTAATTATAATTAAATATTATATTTTCATTAATATTATTACATACTTTTTAAAAATCGATTTTAAAAATTCAGTAAAAAGGCATAAAAAATAATATGAAAAAAATGTAAAATTATTTATCCCCAAAAGTATTCAATTTAAGGAAAATGTTTGTATTTTTAAGTAAAAGTTTCGTATAATTTTATATTAAAATGAAACGCGTTTCGGCACATATCAAATTATAATCGTTTTTTTAAAATTTTTGCCTCAAAATGCTTTTTAACCATTTTATGCCTTTTTAATGTTATTTGCTATTTCTGCCTTTTTTTGCCTCAAAATGCTTTTATTGAAACTTTTTCATCACTCCTTAATTATTAAACACCATAATTTTTGTCCCGAAAAAGTCATCTTTAATTACATGTTATATTATATAAAACCATTGAATTTCCATTACCTTTTTTAGGCCGTGGATTCGTGATAAATATCCGATGATTCCGCTGTTTTTTGAGAGTGAAACCAAATTTTGCATCTGAAATGAATGGTGACACACACGCATGTACTAATATATGTTAAGTTCAAATAATATTATATTTATCTAAAAAACTACTGTTTCTATATCTATTTTATATTAAATATATTCATTTCAATTTTAATTTAAATCTGCATTCAAAAGTAGTTTTATATATTATAAAATGAATATACATGGTAAATGGTACTTTCAAATTGTATCCTCACTATAAATGTATGAAACTATTGAACAGAGATTCACAATTATATTGTGCCATAATTATTCATTGCGTATTGTGTCACCCTTTTTCATTTCGCCATTGAATCTCTCTTTATATTGATCCAAAAAACAGCGAAATCAGAACTATGAATATGTTCACATTTTAAATTTTAAAAATGTCATTTTTTTAAAATTTAAGTTAATATCAGTGAAATATCATACTAATTCTTTATTAATGTCAAACAAAACATTATACAGTATTTATTTTTATATTTAAGACTTATGAATGGCGCATGAAAGTGTTGATTCATGTGTTAAACATTATACATGTGTCTAAGAGTGAGACGCCGGTACACACTCAATAAAATGATTGCTATGGTATCATCATTGAAATTATTTATTTTTAAAAAAATTATTATTTTTGATTTTTAACATTTCAAATTTATCTAAATTTATAATAAATGAGAGTTCATTTAAATAATTACCCTTTAAAATATCATTAAATTATTAAATATGAATAAAACATATGACACGATAAATTGAAATAAGTTTCATGCACACTTTAGTTATGGGGTAATATATAATTAATACGACACAATACGCAATATTAAGACACCATCACAAATAACCATAATTACTTACCACAAATGTTTTGCATACATTCAAATAAAGTATATACATATTATAGTCATACATTATGGGATAATATTGAAACATTTTTAAATCATTGAAATTCTTAAATGCTCATTATATATATACATATTTATAAACAAATATTTAATCATAAGTTATGCATTATGAATCATAACATAATATAAATTACATGCATATTATTAAAGTAAATTTTATTAAATAATTTTAAAGAATATATAATTAATGCTTTAAATATAATTTAAAAAATCATATTTAAATATTATATAATAATATATAAAACATAAATTTATAGATAAAATTACATTTGTATATAAACGATATTTACATTTATATACAGTACGTGCGCAGTTATTTAACAATAGTTGTGAGGCGCCTCTGCAATTTTATCTTAGGTATTATGTGTTTTAAGTCTATGTTTATAATGTGAATAGAATCGCAGAGACGCAGAATCACATCCATTGTTAAATAACTGTGTACGTACTGTATAAGTTTAGGGAATCATTGAACATACAAAGTTCATATTAAAATTAAATATTTATATAATAAATAAATTATATTTTAAATATATTTAAAAATAAAACATTTTTTATAAAATTAAAGTCAATAAAAATTAATATTTAAAAATGTTTACATTAATTCAATGTAAAAGATGTCCATAATATAGGAACTTTAATTTAAATTCTATTAAATATTTTTAATTATTTAAAAGGGTTAATTTATATCATTATAAAATTAAACATG
>JAQIXB010001603.1:0-10115 GCA_034697405.1 Mesoplophora pulchra
ACGTTCAAGCTTAAGGTTTACTCAGTACAAGCGCTAGTGCTATATATACTATATATACTCAATGCAGGCGCCTGCCATAGAGCCGGTACTGGGTAAACCTTAAGCTTGAACGTACTGTATTTATATACAGTAATATATGCTGTTTTTATGCTCTTAAAAAATGTTTAAAAATTAATTTCATTATAATTATTTTTATTATTTTCAGAAATCATTAAAAATGAATAAAGCGATTCTTTTAATTATGGCGGTTATTGTGCTATTATATGTTTATGACGTTAATGGGTTTGAAAATACTGATGATAAATGTGATGAATGTAATAAATGCTGTGACACTATGCAATGTTCGAATATATGTACGTACACCCTATTACACTATTACATTTTACCCTATTACCGTTTTACCTCACATGTAAAGCCTGGTCTTATATCGCGAGGTTTGAGTGGGGGGGGGGGGGTCCTATACCTCGAGGTATAACACCGGGTCTTATATCGCGAATTTTTAAATGAATATTTTAAATGAATCAAAAAAAAATGATCACACCTCACTTTATAAGACCCCTTCAAAAATCAGTAAACATAAATTACGTAAATTAAAAAGTAAATACTTTAATAATTAATAATAATTAATAAATGAATAATGTTTGAAATAAATAAATAATTACGAATTTAAATGCTTTATTTTTAAATTTATTAAATACATATTAACCGTTTAATATTAATTGAACGTATTATATGTACAAACGGGGTCCTATAGAGTGAGGTTATGGGCAAATGTTTCAAAAGCTGTAATTATTATAAAATTTTAAATTTATTTTATTTTAAACTTTATTTTTCATAAATTATAAGCAAAAATATGTGACGATAGCACAGCCTTAGGCTATCATTTTGATGGATCATGTTTATGTAGAGATGGTTTTATTAATGATAATGATGGAAAATGCATTAAAAACAATAATAACATCATGATTCAATGCACTAATAAATATGAATACGGTCCCGATCTTAACGGAGGATGCATATGCAAACCTTTAGGCGTAAAATCTTCAGACGGAAAACACTGCGTATTAAATACGAACATATGTACACCTGAGACATCAGATGGCGTTACTAATGATGGATTGAAATGTAAATGCAAAAATCATTTCATTAATGATGGATATCGCTGTAAATATGACTTAAGATGCGATAATACGAAAACAGAGACCGGATCAATCATTGAAAACATATGCGGATGTAAACCGACAGCGAAACAGGCAAAGGACGAAATTCGGTGTGAAACCGATTTAATAATATGCACACCTGAGACGTCAGATGGCGCCACTGACGATGGATTAAAATGTTTATGTAAAAATGGTTTTATCAATGCTAAGGATGGAAAATGCATTAAAAATAATAATATTACGATTCAATGCACGAATAAATATGAATACGGTCCCGATCTTAACGGAGGATGCACATGCAAACCTTTGGGCGTAAAATCTTCAGACGGAAAACACTGCGTATTAAATACGAACATATGTACACCTGAGACATCAGATGGCGTTACTGACGATGGATTAAAATGTAAATGCAGAAATCATTTCATTAATGATGGATACAGATGTAAATACGTCTTAAGATGCAATAATATGAAAACAGAGACCGGATCAATCATTGAAAACATATGCGAATGTAAACCGACAGCGAAACAGGCAAAGGACGGAATTCGGTGTGAAACCGATTTATCAATATGCACACCTGAGACATCAGATGGCGTTACTGACGATGGATTAAAATGTAAATGTAATGAAACAAATCGTTTCTTTAATGATGGATACAGATGTAAATATGACTTAAGCTGCAATATTATGAAAACAGAGACCGGATTAATCATTGAAAACACATGTGAATGTAGACGTACATCGAAACATGCAAAGGACGGAATTCGCTGCGAAACTGATCTCTCAATATGCACACCTGAGTCGTCATATGGCGCCACTTTCGATGGCATAAGGTGTATATGTAAACCTAATTTCCATACGGCATATGATGATATTAAATGTATTAAAAGAATGTTTTAAAAAATTAAATAAAATGTCAATTCTCAAATATTAATTAATTAATAAAAATTTAATATTTATCTTAAAATTTATTAATTTTAACAAAAAAAAATTCTCATTTATTCGTGATTTATTTTTAAATGATAATTTTATTAAAATCAAAATTTTAAATGCATATTTATATGTATTTTTTCAAAAAATATTATATTTTACATTAAATTATATATTATATAAAAAATAATTAATGCTTAGAATACTTACGTAAAATAATCGATTTAATAATTTTATAAATAATTAACAAAATTAAAGCGCAGACATTTATAAAGAATAAGTTTATAGTCCATACTGACAATATATAGAGTGTCGAATTACAATACGTCTCTTTATGAGGATCATCAAAAGATGGCTGTTCCGTTCCATACACTATTATCACTCCTAAAGTAGTAAATCACGTGATTAGGAATTAATACATATTTTTGACACTTTCTTATAGAGGTTTTACTGTAAATCTTTATAATTATCTTATGATTACATAAATAATTATCATAATAATATTATTTTTAATGATAAGTTTTTTATTATATAATTATAAAATATACACTCACTTTATATAACACATGATTATTACTATTTACACATGTAACTAATATCATATTATTATATGTGAACTGTCAATTCACTTATAGACGTATTTATGATACTTCATAAGTGCAATAAAGCGCATTTGTTTAATGCAAACCTCTACAATATAAAGAAACGTATTGTATTTGAAATGAACTTACTAGCTTTAAAACTTGCAATTTCAGCTATGGTAAACAAAATGGATATTATCCTTAAAGTACATGGTGTTTTATACGATGTGTCATTATGATTGCACTTTTTTAACATCATAATAATGAATTGGATCATTGACCATACTAAGGTCACAGAACCGTTTAATATTATTATTTTCGGAATCCATTGTCGTATCGGACATTCGTTTATGTATAATGACCCTTAAATTAAACATAATATTTTTTTTAATATTATTTCATATCACAAATATTTTAGTTTTATATTTTTAGGTGTGCATATTTTGAGGTAAAATGGGTCTTTTACCCCGAGTTATATATACTCATAATAGAGATATTTACAGACATGCATATGTTTAAATAAAAAATATTTCAAATAAAATTGCATTAAAATATACACACTAAAATATTGTACTAAAATATGAATTTAAAAAATCTTTATATTTACCTAATATTATATTAGCTAAAGGTACGAAATTAAATATATACACAAATATTATATATAAATCTAATAATAAATAAAAAAAATTAAAAATTAATATTTTATAAAAAATACGATTAAACCTCTTAAAACGTACATTGTACGACAGAGTAAAAGTGTCACAATATAATTACCGTAAAACTTTTAATAAATTCTTTTATTAGTTAATTTGAAGTATTTCTGTATTTATAAATATTTTAATAAAAATGGGAATTTCTTTATCTAAGCCTTAGGGCTTATTAATAGTAAAATACGATAATTATAATATGCACGTTTTACACGTGTTAACATGGTATTTACCCGATTCAAAAAACAGTGTGAATAATGACGTCATAAATTCGATTTTATCGCCTTTGGAATTCTTTTTAGCATTTCCTATTTTTCTTATTATTTTTAATAATTTATGAATAAAATTATCATTATTATTTTCATCGGAATTATGATTATCATTTTCTTCAGAATTATTATTATCATTATTTAATGGTAAATCATTTCTTTGATTATTAATACGATCATCGTTCAAATTTAAAGTCACGTCCACAGATGAATGACCATTTATTTGTGCGGTCATTATATTAATTAAATATAATTATTTTTATTCACAAAAAATTAATATAATTATTTATAGTAAAATGTAAAAATAAATTAAATATAATTTTTTTAACGAAAAATTTTTGTTTTTATCATTTAATTTATGATATGATTAATTATAATGATGATATTACACATTTATAAGAAATTAAATTTCATTATTTAATTAATAAATAAATATATTATTTTATAATTAATACTTAAATATAATAAAAAAATTATTTTTATTTTTACATTTTGTATTTAATTTTCATTCACATTAAACATGATAATATTAATATAAAAATGTATATTTTTAAATATAAAAAATAAATTTTTGTATTTATTTAAAGCCATAAAAATATTGTTTATTCATATGATATATGATATAATAAATTTACGTAATTTCTTTGTATATATAAATGAAAAGTCATTTTATCATAATTAAAACTATGGTAACAATACATTTGTGTGCATACCGTTTTATCACTATGTATATGTACACTTTTCAATGACTAATATATAATGTATTTTTATTTAATTATTCACATAATTTAAGTTTAAAATTACATTAATGCACAGATTTATAAGAAAGATATTGCATTCATGTTAAGAATTTAAAATCATTGAATCATTGAATTATCAATAACAATAACATGAGTATGTATACAAAGTATTGGAGCGCCGTAATGTTTGTACATAGGCATTTAATAGTACTGTTTATTCTTTGACATATGATATATTTTTCTGAATAATATTTTAAAATTAAATACAAAAAATACAAATATAATAATAAATAATGTATAAAAAAATATTTATATAATATATTTTTATATATTTTATATATTATTTATATATTTTATTTGCAATTTTTTAAGTCTAAATATTTGAAAATAATTAAGACGATGATAATGAAAAAAACATATTTTTAAAAAACATATTAACATATTGTTTTTATTAATATTTTTTTAGATTTTTATTTTTTTTTTATTAAAATGTTAATTTAATTCATCACTATTTATTATTTATTAATTTATTTAATCATTAATTATTTATGAATTAAAACATATTTATAATTTTGTACCGATTTTAATGATGATTATCAATTATTAATGTTAATATATGGATTAAGAGATATTTGAAAATATTTTTTTAAATATAAATGTACAGAAAAAAATGTGATTTATATATTTTTACTGTTTATGTATTTTATATTAAAATTTATTTTTTAGATTTTCATAAAATTTACAAAAATATGACTCAAATTTTTATTGCATAAAATTGATAATAATGACCATAATTTTAGATGTCATATTAACAGAATTGTCATTTGGTCTTTGGACATTTTAAAAAAATAAAAGTAATTTTTTACATTAAAATATTGTTTATAATTTTAATGCATTAATATTTGGACGTATCAGAAACTAATATAAAATAGTCTTTAATACGCGCATTGTAATAACGCAATCTACAAATAGTAACTTACAACTTTTACATACGATATATATACAAAAATGATAGTGTTATTTTTAAATTATGATCACGTTTAAAAAAATAAGTAAAAATATAAGTAATCTTTTAAATTACCAGAAACTGCCAAAGTTAAGCCCATGGCTTATATTTGACAGAAACAAAAGCGCATTTTAATCCATTGAATTATTATTTGGGAATTCATGTCTTTTACCTTTAAACATCATATACAATATTTTTTTCACATTATATATTTTTAAACTTTTATTTAATTTTTTAACGTTTTACTGCACTTTATAGACACGGTCTTATAGCACGGGATGAATACTAAATACGGTAAAAATAGTAAAAACTAAAATCAAAAGTAAGTAAAGAAATCTTTTTTAAAATATAATTTTAAAACTCTTTTATTATATAATTTATAAATAATATTTATTATTATCATCATTACAAATTAATAATATAATTTATTTTAAAACATTATTTATTTATTATATTTATTCACTCATAATATATAAGTATAACATACATATACATATATATTAATTTATTTATTAATTTATAAAATTAATTGAAAATTATTAATAAATTCTCATCATTTAAATAATTATAATAAATAATATACAATTTAATGATAAAATTAATTAATAAATACTATAAATAATATAAATTTTTTAGTTCACTTTAATATAGCATTTTCTTACAATGAAAGGATCGTATGGAAACAAATAATTGTTTTGAATGCATTTATAAATGCATATGTTATATTTAAATATAAACAATTCCCGGAATCAGAGAATTTGAGTTTTTTGGGAGTATAAGAAACAGGGAAAATTGGGAACTTTGGGAATTTCGGAAACTTTGGAAGCACAAATAAATTTGGTTATTTTTAATTCCCAGGGAATTGTCCATTTCTAATTAATCATAGTTATAACATTTCTTATAAATTTTACAAATATTTGTTTATACATATTCCTTTTATTGTAATTTATGCTTTACATTAATGTTAATTATGTGATACATGCATATCATAATATAAAATAATAATATAATTTATAATATAATTTTTATATATTATAAAATATATAATATAAATATATACATATGTTATGTTATGGTAAATAGTAACATCTATGAATTTATTCAAAAAACATTTATGATAATACAGTGAAACCTCTAAAATGCTAACATTTAAAAAGCAAAACTTTTATTAAATTTTTTTATGAAAATTTTAACTTTAATGACTTTTTGTGTTTATAGAGGTTTCACTGTATACAGTTATATATAAATGTATATATTATATACACGCATATATATAATAATCTATTAAATTATTGCGTTTTTTAATAATTAATTAATAATTAATTTTTAAATAAAAAATATTTATAAACTATGGTTATAATACACATGTATATATATCTATTAATATTATAATATATTATATAATAATAATGTTTTATTAAAGATGAGTTTATAAAACTACACAATGTTATTATTATAAAATACAGTGTGTTTCATTTTAAAGTGTACAGTTTATAATGAATCATACCGTATAATAAAATATACACATATTACAATAGGATTTTGACTATGGAAGAATCGAGGATTTTATTTTATTTTAATTATAAATGTTAATTTATAATGATAATTTTTTTAAATATATTTTATTAATGTATATATAAATATAAATATTTTAACTAAATTTTGTCATTAATATATATTTATAATAATAATTACTATATTATTAGGTTATCTCAAAAGTAATATTCATTTCACACATTTTACAAATATGGCATATTATTTATTCACATAATAATAAATATTACAAAAATACATTATTTAATTATTTTAAACGTCATTACTTTTGTATTGACCTAATACTAGTAAAAGTACTAGTATAATACAGTGCTTTGTAAATTATATATACCATAGTCTATTATAATATTGGCACGAAAGGGAAAGTTCTATCATAGTTGAATAATTAAGGAAGATTATGAAGGAATTTTCTATATGGAAATCTTAGGGAAGAATTTCAAATTTTCCCTGAAAATGCCAACTCTAATCTATTATATAATTGTGATTGAATTTGTAGTTTAGAGGTGCACACATACGTCATTATAAAATGAATATTAACATAATACAATTTAATTGTCCGTTATTCCGTAAACACCTCTATAAGAGCCGAAAGACTAAGTTTTAACAAAACACTGTAATATAATTTAAATTCAATGATTGACATTAGAGATGTCCGACGGATTCAGGCTGAATGTAGGGGTGTTCCGAAAGCATTTTCCACGCATCTCTATTTGAGCATAGACCGTCCAATAATTGTTTCATATGCTGAGGATAGAGCTTTGCAAAAGCGTCATAAACGGGGAAACATATTGAGTCTATGAATTCGATTTGCATCTTCGGGAGTTCGTCCTTTTTTTCCCGATTCATCATATCCTTAATTTATTAAATTAAAAAAATAATTAATTATAAAATTTATTATTAAAAAATATGAAAAAAATTAAGCATATAATTTTAATGAATTTTTTCCAAAAAATTTAGTCGTAAAAACAAAAAAGTCAATGGGCAAAATTTAGACCTTTTTAGTCCTTATAAAGGACTAAAATGGTAAATGTAAAATAATAAGTGTACATACGATAGGCTGTAAATTGAGTTGATTCTTTTCGATGTCCCCCTGTTGAAAGAATTCACTAGCGACTAGTTCTGCGACCACCCTCTGTATCTTCCACGGTTTGGAAATGGCCGCGATATCACACACCGTCATAAGCATGCCTCTCAATAGTGACCTATGCTCATCATTATGTTCCCATTCATACGCTTTCGATTCAATTAAACGTATGAAATTCCCGCGGTTCCGAAAGTATACCGCTAAATCCGTCGCTAATATCGCGTGCTCTAATACATGCACCACACTGTAGTACTCCTCTGGTGATAGGTGACTTAGAATTTGATTGCCCTGTATTTTTGTAAATATTTTATTAATTTTTTTTAAAAAAAAAACTTAATATTTATTTATACACACTCTTTTATTTGAATTTATTACTTTATTAATGATTAGTATATGTTCGATCTAATCTTAGAATTATTTTATTTTTAATTTTTATTAAATATTTTTAATTAAAATATAAAATAAAATAATATTTTAGTTTTATCGACCGTATTTCATTTTACACCATAAAGTAGGGCCATGTATAAAAATTGCAGTAAATTTGGGCGTAGATTTGTTCTATTTGGGCATTTTTGCGCAAATTTTATTGCAATTTTTGTTAACATGACCTTACCTATTGGCATATTTTATTTTATGTTATAATTTTGTAAAAATGCAAAAATTATTATAAAAAATGCAAATTTATTTTCATAATAAAAAATTTTATTATTAAATTAATTCAAAAAATTATAAAAATTTCAAAATGAATATAAAAATATGAAAATAATAAATAAAAATTTCGTAAAAAGAGTGTATATGAATACCATAAATTGTTATTTACATCACTATTTAATATCATTAAACACTGATCAAAATGATGATGTTCTAATGTAGAGGTTGAGTATAATTGCGCCAAAGGTGAACTAGACCTAGTTGATAAAAACACAATTAATTACAAATATTATTCATTTTTTAATATAAATTATAAAAATTACCCTCAAAATTTTTTTAAAAAAATTTTTAATTTTTCATACATTATATAAAAATTACATTAAAATGCATCATTAATAACAAATAATTGTATTAATTAATAAAATAGAAATTTAAATAAATATGATATAAATTTCTTTATTTATAATGCAATTATTTGTTATGATCCTAACTTTTCCCTGTAATTTGTTTAACTTTTAAAACCCAATTTTTTAGATGTTAAAACTACAATATGAAAGTATAAAAAAGGGTTATTTTACACATCCCAAACTATAAGAGAGGGTCTATATTATGTAACGGTAAAAGTGTACTTTTCAAACATAACGTACTTAATTTGAAATGAGTTATTAGTTCCTCTGTGATCTAAATCATGGCTTAGACATGCGATTATCAATGCCAATGTTTCAATCGCCCCAAACGTATGACATAAATGAGTATTCTGAAATTATTTTCAAAAATAATTTTTAAAAATAATCACATTTTAATCATTTTTTATAAATATATTTTTAATAATATAATATCATCTAAAATTACAATAATATTATAAATATAAAATTTAATCATAAATAATACACGATACATAAAAAGTGCAAAAATAATATTTATGTTTTTATGAACTTTTTACTAAAATTATTATCATCATAATGTTATAGTATAAGATTTGGTGATAAATGATAATTGTGATTAAATTTGCGTATGTGTTTATTTTGCATTTTTAATTTATTCACAGAAAGTATGTTTTATTATGCCATTTAAGTCTATTTATGCATATTCATTTGCAATATTTATCACATTACCTTATGCTGTAATATGATAATGTTTACATATTTAAATATCGAATAATTTATATGATTAAAAATATTTTCATTTTAAACTTTTTAATATTTTATAAATATATATATTATGAAATTATTTTTTAAACTTTTATATCATAAAATAATAAACGCATGGAATTATGCATTAAATATTTTTTCACATAAAATAAACCATAATTTTGTGATAATGTAATATTTGATATTAAAATAATAAAAATAAATATAATTAAAAAATTTATTATTTTATTTATTCTCTAAATTGTGATGTTTGTAATTTTTATTTTGAATTTTTTTAAAAAA
>JAQIXB010001604.1:0-10115 GCA_034697405.1 Mesoplophora pulchra
GAGCATAGGCCACGATATACACGTCGATTGGCCCATGGTATTGTTGTGCGTATTGCTAATGCCAGAGACATGATGATAGATGAGTCCACTGTGAATGGACACCGTGACACTGGACATGGTCATCGTGATAATGCCGATCGTGGAAATGGACATCGTAATAATAATGATGACGGTGATAATTCGAATGAAAATGCAGGTAATAATGGTGATAATAATGATATTAATGTTAATATTGATCATGATCATGATTATAATAATGATCATGATGATGGTGATGGTGATGTTACTCCTGATGGTAATGGTAATGATGATGAAAATGCTCGAATTATGCATTTAATTCGGAGATCTCTTATTACCGGTGATGACATTTTTCAAATGATTAATTCGATATCCGATTATGTTAATGATGATGGTGATATATTCCATTTGTCTTTTGGCCATTGATGTGAATAATCGTAATGATGGTGATGGTAATATTCGATCTTTGCCATCTTTTCCTTAAGATGATGATCACGATGATGATTAAAAGAAAATTAAAAAAATTAACTTTTATATGACGATAGTTATTTATTATTTCATTGATATTTTTATTTAAATATATTTTTCATTAATTATTAGTCATTTTATATATTTATTTTAATGCTGAACCCATTTACCTCACTTTTTGGTCACATTTTATAAAACGTGTAATAAGCGTGTGTTAAACAAAACTCAGGATATAATCTTAGGATATAATTCTGTTGTTACATATAAAGAGAATATGACCTGAGTTTTGTTTAACATACTCTGTGTTAAAAGCGATTCTTAAAAAGACTCACGCCATAATATCGCTATTAAAATGTGAGGTAAAAGGGTATTTCTTTCATTTTTTAAATATTCATGATATGTTTATATTATTATATTATATTCTGACATTTTAATTTTTAAAATATATGTTTTAAAAGAATTTTTTTATTTTAAAAAAATTTTCTGTGAATTTTTATTTTTAAAATTTAAAAAATTATTATCATATATTATCTTAAATATTATATTATAAAATATTCATATTTAAATATAATTATTATATAAATGTATTGTTTTGTATTAAATTCAAAATTATAAAATAATACATAATATTTAAGAATTAAATTCGCGTTTAAATTTATTTCATAATTATATTTTAAATATGTTATGATATTATAATATCTTAAAATTCTTAAATGTTTTTTTAAAAATAATTTTATCATATTTTTTTAGTGATTCGTGATAATGATATATTTTATTCCGATGAATCCAATGATGATGAAGATAATGATGATGATAATGACGAAGATGATGATGATGATGAAAATATGGGATCAGATAATAATGAAAATTATAATTATGTATCATCATGGTCCAGTGATGGTGAAGATGCTGATGGCGATGGTCATTCAAATGATAACGATAATAACGATAATGATAATGATAATGATTCGGATTCTGTTACATCATGGACATCATCATCGTCATCTGAAGTGTCATCAGTGTCTTCAGTATCTTCAGCGCGATCATCGTCATCATCATCATCGGCATCAGATGCTAATGATGATAATGATGCATTTAACAATTTTCTGCGTAATTTTTCACTTTCACCATCATCATCGAATAGCTCCGGAACTGTTGAAACATCGATCTTTTATCGCACATCATCATCATCGCAAAGATCGCAAAACAATGCACGTACCGATGGACACGATTATCTCAATTATAACGATGATCGTAACAATGATCATGATGATCATAGCGATGATAATGGTAATAACGAAGATGATGATGACGATGATGATGATAACGAAGATATTCAATCTGTACATAGCGAAGATTATAATGAAAATGATAATTCAAATGATGAAAATGATAATCGTAATGAAGAAGATCATGACCATGATCGTGATGATAATGAAGATAATGATCGTGAAGATAATGATCGTTATAATAATGACAATGACCATGATTATGATAATGACGATGATTATGATTATATCCATGGAATGTCATCATCTTCAATATTCAATAATGTTAATGATGATGAATCACGATCAATGTCACCATCGCCATTCGATGATGATAATGAAGATATGAATGATGATGATTATGATGCAAATGCCATCGATGATGGTAATTATCCCGATAATAATAACATTACGATTAATGTGACATCATCGGATGAAAGTGACGATTCTTCAGCTGTTATTAGTTCATCGTCATCATCATCGTCTTCATCGTCATCGTCATCATCATCTTCAGCATCATCAGTATATTCAGCATCACCGATATCCATACATTCATTCGAAGATAATGATGATGATGATGATGATATCGAAGAATATTCTCAAAATCATGATGATAATGACAGTGACATATTTACCGATGATGATGATGAAGATTATGATGATGCATTTTAAATATGAATTTAAAAATGTAATTTTTTTATAATTTTTTTTAATTTAAATTAAAATATAATCAAAAATTTAGCTCAATATGCATATAATGTATACATTATGTTTACTATAAATTTGTACTCAAATATTGTGTATTTTAGAAATTGTTATGTGTCATTTACGCATACACATATATATGTATATATTGAATGCACTTTTATTACAAACATAATGTATTATATATTATTTGTATATAATGATTGGAATCAAATATTGTGTGTGTATAATGTTTGCGTATGTGTCACTTACGCACACTTAATATTTGAGTACATTTTTATATTAAACAAACACAGGGTATAGTGTTATATGTTCCTATTCATAAATGATCATTATATTAATTGAAAAAATGTTTAAATGTTTAATTTTTTAATTTTTTTTAAAATTTTCATTTAATTTTTAGAATTAATTACATCGCATCACACATTTTTAATATTAAATTCGTTTTTTTAAAATTATAAATAATTAAATGTTTAAAATTAATTAAAATTAAATTCATTTTTTATTTATAAAAATTTCCATTTAAATATATCATTGACTCATAAATTCGAAAAAAAATGTTTTTAAAAAATTTAATAATAATTTTTTGTAAAAAAATGAATTTTCACATAATTATTAATTTCTATTAATTTCTGTTAAAAAAGTTTATTATCACATTATTTTCATAATAAAATAAAATGTAATAATTAATAATTTAAAAATTTTATTTTTAATTTTAAAATAAATTACATTTTTATATATTAAAATATTAATCATATAAAAGACATCACTTATATTTTGAGGAATTAAAAATGTACGAATGTTTTCCTCAAATTATAAGTGCGCGGAATTAAAGAGATAAATAATTGTGTCAAAAGGAAAAGTGAAATAATTAGTGCATGGAATTAAAGAGACAAAAGTGCGTATATATATACAGTAAAACCTCTGTATGACGAACCTTTAATGATACGTTTTGTAAATGTTGCGTTTTGCAGAGGTTTTACTGTATTTATTATATAATACGTGTATAATACAAACATATGTACGTGATGATCATACATTCCCTTATGATTGCCTTACATTACACTGTGTATTTAGTATGCAATGATTACATGATGTATGCAGAAACACATTTTTCAGCATTCATAAAGATACGCGTGTGATATATGAGCATTTAAATGCAAATATTAAAATAAATAAATATTTCGAATAAATTAATTCATTAAAATATTAATATTTAAAATAAATATTTCATAAATATTAATATTAACGTTTTTTATTTTATAAAAAATATTTTTTTTTAAAATTTAAATAAAACATTTGTTCATATCGTTGCTGAACACTGAACACATTTAAAATGCTCATCCCATTGATTCACGGCGTAAATCATCGTATTTTACTGTGAATAAAAATATATATATATATATATATTAATATATTATTAATATAATTTATATTTATTATAAATTATAAATAAATAAAAATATAAATTTAAAATTAAATTTATCTGTGAATTTTGTGATTTTTTTATTATTAATTATAATTAATAAATGTGATAATTTATTTGTGAATTATTTATTTTCAAAATACATATATTCATAAATTCATTCATAAATTAATTTTATTATTATATTATATTATAATATAATATATTATTATTTTATAATATAATTATAAATAATATTAAAGCATTTTTTTAAATTATTATAATGTCCGATAATAATCAACAAATCGCTGTTCAGGTATTTGTATATACCCTTTGACCTCTCCTAAAGTCCCATTTACTTTTACCTCTTTTTTGTGTTTTGTCTCTTATATCCCGAGATATTTAACACCATTTTCCTTTTAATACATCATTGTCTTTAATCATGTGCTCACCTCATGCTATAAGATACTCTCTAAAAAGCAATTGAAATGATATTTTGCACCTTAAGATATAAGAACCGACTTTTTTCTTTTCTCTTTTTATGCCCCTTTTTCTTTCAAATATTGTATCATATCTCACGATATAAGGTCATGCACGTCATGACGTGATATAAAGTTAAAGACTGACGTCTTCAGTCTTATATCATGAGATGAAAGCATTTTGAGACGTGATATGTTCCAAAATCATGAATGACATAATGATGATTTAATTTTGACCCATGATATAAGTGCGATATGATTGAAAGCACATTATATACAGTGAAACCTCTTAAATGCTGATTACAGCATTCCCTTTTAAGAGGTTACACTGTATATAATGAGTAAATATTTGTTTATTATTCTGTTTAAGAACTAAGCTCTTATATCAAGAGTTAAGCACGTGTTTAAATAAAGTACAAAAAAATGAGGTTAAAAGAGAGTGTTTAAATGTTCACATATATTTTAATGTATTTTTATATACGAATCTATGTACAGAATGGCGATGTTAATATGCAGGAACAAAATGCTAATGATGCACCTCAGGCTCAAAGGTCAGGCTTTTGGTCCGTGGTTCAGGGGCTCGTTTTTAGAGCTATGATCATCTATTTCATTACGTCATTCTTTCGCAATCGTGGCACAACACCCCCTTCGGGGGGCACCACACCCGGTCCCGGGGGGCAAAGGCCTCAGAGCACGAACCTCTTTTCTAATGGCACTTTAATGGTACGTTTCAAATGAATACCTCACGATATAAGTGATGTTTTTATTTACTTTTTGATAATGATAATGATAATACCCTATTTCCTCACTTTTTAGCACTTTAAATAACGAAAATACTGTTATATTTAAATTTTTATTTATTTTTAATTTTAAAGCATTTTATTTCACTTTAAAAACACTTATGACAAATGACGTGTTTTATCTAAGGACTTATATCTCGAGATATGAGTGCATAAAACAATAGTTTATTGTGTTGTTTTATTTGTGTTTATTTATCACACCATGATATAAGTGATGTAATGCTAAATAAATAATAGTAAAATGTGAGGTAAAAGGGTATGTTTTATTTACATTCTTTTAATGTAAAAATATTTTATTTTTTTATATTTTGAAATATGATATGTAAAAATTTTTTTAATTTTTTTATATATAATTAATTACATTTTAAATTTAATATTATATAATATCATATTAATCTATATTTAGACATTTTATTATTTATTTTTTTTATTTTATAATTTATTTTATTAATTTTAATGCGAAATTTTTGAGGAAAAATAAATTTATAACAAAAAAGTCTCATTAATTCATTAATTATAAAAATTAATTATTTTTTCATTTAAATTATAATATATATTAATTTTTTATAATTATTTATAAATAAAGGATTTATACGCATATGTGACTGAAGATGGGAATTCCCCGAATTTCCGTGATCCCCGGGAATTGATATGGCTTCAGAAGGAATTGATTTACGGTGATTGGACCGGAGGTGTCAATGCCGACGGTATATTTACCAAAGAAACTACCATCACACTGTCACCGGTAATTTTATTATTTATTTTAAGGATTATTTTAAAAGATTTTTATAAAAAAAAGTAAATTAATTTATTTAATTTATTTTTTATTAAAAAATAATTTTATGCATATATGATAATAATTTATTTTAAATTTTATTATTTTATGTATTAATTTATTTATTAATTCATTTATATTTTAAATATTTAATTCATTAATTTATTTATTTTTTAAAAAAAATATAATTTTTAATATTAAATTATAGATTATTTTATTTATGATAATAAATGAATGCACATTCCAATTCCATTGTTGTGTTTTTATTATATTTTATTATATATAACAATGGAATTTCATATAATAAATTATGCTAAAGATTTATATAAATGATTTGAAATTTAATTTCATATAAAAATTTTATTTTAAATATTTTTTAATTTCACAATAATTTAATAATATAAATTTTGATAAAAAAAATTTATTACATTTAAATATTTTTAACAATAATTTTATTCAAAAAAATAATATTTAAGTGAACAAAAAAATTGAATGAATTTTATTTTACATAAAATTTCATTATGAATATTTTGAAATAAAATTTAAAAAAATGATATAATATTTTTGTTCGCAAATTCCAGAATGTGCAAAACAATGGAAGTCTATGGATACACATATACATCGTGAAATCGGATTATACACCATATCCCTCTGAAATGTATTCCCCGATTTACACCGTTCACAAAAAGCGATTATTAAATCGTTATAAAAAAAGATATTATAAAAATACGCATAATCTAATTACAGGTAATGTCCGAACATTTTCGGAATTATTCAAAATCATTCCTCAAATTCCTCATTTTTCAATATTCACAATAATTTTTTCCCAAAAAAAAGATAAAAATAAAACCTCTTTAAAGAGACACCATTGGTTATATTTTGTTGCTTTTAAAAAGCTCTTCTCTTTATAGAGGTTTTACTGTATATTTTGTCATTATCACTATAATTTACGCTAAAAACTTGTGTTTTTAAAGGTGTAAAATTATAGTGTTGTCACTGTACTATTAATATATATTTATTAATGATTGAAAATTGAGGGAATGAGGAAATTCCTAATTTTTATTGGGAAATTTCCCACATTTTGAATTTAATTGAATTGA
Source organism: Mesoplophora pulchra (assembly GCA_034697405.1). Lineage (NCBI taxonomy): Eukaryota > Metazoa > Arthropoda > Arachnida > Sarcoptiformes > Mesoplophoridae > Mesoplophora > Mesoplophora pulchra. The sequence continues at coordinate 7,019 of JAQIXB010001604.1, forward strand.
ATATGACGATAGGTGAAACGAAAGCATCGGAAGAGGAAAGGCGGAAAACGGATGCGAATATCAAAACGGAAATACTCTCACATTTTCACCCGAATTTAACGATAAACATAATCGATGATCATACCCCATGGGTTCGGGGGTCAGTTCCGGCGCCTTTAGACGAATTCATTGAATTCGAAATGACCTCAGGTCAATACTATCCCATTGTGTATTTCAACGATTATTGGAATTTAATGCGCGATTATATGCCCATAAACGACACTGTTCAGTACGTATTGAAATATACTCCTCTCTCATGATCAGAGACGCGAATTGTCATTACGTTTACGTTATATTTAATTACAATTCGCGTCTATGATCGTAAAAGAGGAGTGTAATTTTATTATATTTTATTCATTGATTTGTGCGTCATTTACAGCAAAAGAACGTATAAAGATCATAAATTGCATTGTAATTGAAACGTTTATCGTAACGGTACGCAGATATAATTACAATTCATGCCGATGATACTTTCTTTTGCTGTAATGTTTATGATGCTTAAATCATTTTATTGCGAACGTATTTTTAATAATCATACGGTATATTTTCATTATAATGTTATATAATCACTCTAATCACTTATATCATGAGGTAAATGAACATATTTAATGTATGTTTGTATATGATATGATATTAGCTAAATATATACTAAAAATATTAACTAAAAAATGTTCACATAAAATTTTATATAAATAATGTTTAAATATAAATTAAACGATTAAAATAAACGATTAATTTACGATTAATAATGAATTATTAGTTTAGGCATAGTTTACATTATTATACACTATTATTACATGTTTACTATTACTAGTGTCAGTACAAATACTGTATATCGTATGTAAAAGTTTTTATTTATACTTAGCGTTTGTACAAATAGGAACTTATAAATTTTACATACGATACATTATAAATACTTAAATTACTATTTATTTTTATAATGATATTTGATATGTCAAAATATTATAAACGATAATATTTTAATATAATTATTTTTTATCACGAAAATTATTATAATATTATTTCTCTGTATACATATAAAGTTAACATACGATACTATCGTATATTATACTATATATTATAGTATATTAGTATATTACTAAATATATTACTAATATACTCATATATTAGTTGACATTTAGTAATGTCAACGTTACTAATACTATTAATACTAATAATTGATTTATATCACTATGGTTAAATTCTATTAAATGTGAACGTTTCATTATTATTATTATTATCATACCTTAGTACACATTAAATATAATTGATCTATAATCGGAAATGTATTTAGTACCTATACTTATATTATATAATAGCGCTTATACTTATAGTACTTATACTTATACTTATACTTTTAGTATAATTCTAATAATAGCATTTGAAGAGCTTTGTATGGTATTTTCATTGCGGTTAAAGCATTAACTTTTTTTTTATTAATATAATACCGGAACAGGAACAGGAAAAAGAAAAAAAAGAACACACGTATTTTAGGACATTGCCTTTTAACCGTACTCTCAATTACTTCCTCATGATATAAGGGATAAAATCTCTTAAAATATATATATAATGAAATTTTATTGCTTATCCCTTATCTCTTATGATTTAATGTATATTTACATACATTTGAATGCTCATTTCATAAGACCATCGGTCTTATAGAGTGAGGTAAAAGGATTTGGATATAATAAAAGGGGTATTTTTATTAGTACATGAGAGGTAAACATGTATTTTTTGTATTTTAAAGGAATGTGACGCTTTTATTGACATATCAGCCGTTATCGATGTTCCGATGGCAGTTATACACGGCTCAGGCTATGAGGTCACGATGGACATCTCTCTTAGGATCGGATCTCATGGAACAGGATGACGATGAACAGGACATTCTCAAAGAGACATTCTTAGAGACGTCACCCCTTTTATTGGCTTTAACTGTCATCGTTTCAATAACTCACAGTGTATTCGAATTCTTAGCCTTTAAAAATGGTAATTTTTTAATTAAATTTTAAAAATTAAATATTAAATTAAATTAATAAATTTTCAATTAAATTTTAAGTTCAAATATTAGTAATTAAAAATATATTCATTCCCAAAGTTTTGATTTAATAATACGATTTTAGCTCACATATTAGACCCGGTCTTATAGTGCATGGTTACAGTGGAGCTGTACAGTGGGCTTATACCTCGAGGTATAAGATCGCTCTATAGAACTCTGTATGAGCACATTTTATAAATAAAGTGATCTCATGCTATAAGACCGGACTAAAGTGTGAGATAAAACAGTACTATATTTAAAGGGTACACTTTGAAAGTGAACACCGTGTATTATTAATACAATTAATTGACAGACATACAGTTTTGGAGGAACCGTCGGTCATTAGAGGGTCTTTCGGTGCGTTCCGTGTTTTTCAACGTTTTTCAGTCATTCATAGTGCTTTTGTATGTATTGGATAATGATACGAATACTTTGGTGCGTATATCCGTGGGAATCGGTCTTTTCATTGAATTATGGAAAATCAAAAAAGTGATTAATGTCCATATTAATTGGGCACAAAAGACGTGCTTCGGTCTTTTACCGAAAGTGACATTCTCAGATAAAGGATCTTATGTCGAATCATCCACGAAACAATACGATTTGGTATGTGCTAAAATTTTCATATGAATACACTTTACCGACATAATGACATTATATTCTTTGATTTTTACATCAGTATTACATCAGTTTTTATATCAGTATTCAGTTTACAAAATAATATGCCCCTTATTTTAGGACCTCATTATAGCCTGAGTTAATCGAAATGCCTTTTCTATTATATCCTGAGATTTCAATTCACTCATATTTAATACTAAAAATCATTTATTTTTTAATATGAAAAAATGTGGATATAAATTTACTTTTTAATTATAAATAATATTATATAATAAAATAGCATTTTATAGTCATATATATTTTTATTAAAATATATTTGAGCATTAAATTATTAGTAAATTACTATAGTTTATGCTCAAATATTTTATTTATTCATTCCTTAAATATTAAGAAATTATTTCTTTCATT
>JAQIXB010001605.1:0-10114 GCA_034697405.1 Mesoplophora pulchra
TCACACGTGACGTTCGTTCAGTCACTCGTGAATCATCTTTTTTTCACCTTTAATTGTATCACACTTTTGATTCTGTTCATTATGGGCATACATAAGCGTGTTGTGGCACCGTCAATGTAAAGACATGAAATTTTAAATATGAATTTAATTTAAATTTAATTTAAATTTAATTTAATTTTAATTTAAAATAATTTTTGATTTAAGTGTTGTTTCGAGAGTGCGTCAGGTTTTAGCCGATTTTAACATGTCATGTGATGATAATGGACGATTAATTTTAAAACCACGACCGGCATCTAATACATGACAATTAATGTTTAATTAATTCATATTTAGAAATATTTAAATGTAAATTAAAGTTAATTATAATCATCATTTTGTTAATCATAAAAATGCATTAAAAATGAATTCATATTTTAAATGATATCTTTTTCCATATTTTATTATCATATATTTAATTTTTTCATATTTTAGTGTTTGAAAATGGTATGTTTTTATATTAAAATATCACAGTTTTTGAATAAATATATGTTTATATTTATTTTATTTTTATCATTATTTATCGTATATTTACACATTTTTAAATAAAACAGAAAACTGTTTATATATTATGTGATAAAATGAATCCGTAGAATTCATATGAATAAAAATGCTTTAATTTCAAAAGTAAATTATTATGATATTTGTAATTTACAATGTTTATAATCATAATGATTAATAATTTATATATTAAATGATACAAAAATAAAATAATATATATGTAACGCAATGAAAAAAGTTAACTTTATACTGAAATAAGTACTTAAATACACCCAAAAGCTGAATGCTGAAAATTAAACTAAAAATTGAACTAAAATTTAGTCGTTATTAAAGAGAGGAAATGGCGTGTATGATATTTAACAGTGCACTTTTTCCATTAAAAGTGATCCTCTTCTGTTGGTTCGGAGGTAATCATTTAATTTTAAATTTAATTAATAAAAATGTAAATATTTTTTACATAATCACAAAGCGTGCGCTTCACTATTGCCATATATGACTATACATATGAGACAATTGGGCATTTCTGTCGAAGAAACGGCATTAATATATACGATATTACCGGTGACCAATTTATTGGGTCCGATAATTACAGGTTTTATCGCAGATAAATTCGGCAGATATAAACCCGTGTTATTAATATCATTAATTTTAAGTATTATCACATCATTGGGAATAATGTACATTCCCAGCAGTGGTGACCCGAAAGCATCCGAAAACGAAAAGTAATATTTCTCCATTTTTAAGTAAATAAAAGTGAATTAAACTTTTTTATATGACAGAAAATTAAAGAATTACGCGGATCACGCATTTACTTTTTGGGTGTATTTAGTGTTACGCGTCATATTTAACATTTTCGTTAGTAATTGTTTCACATTAATGGATGCGACCGCCATAGTACTTTCAGATATTCACAAATCTAATTATGGTAAACAAAGGGTATGGGCGATAATCGCCACGGGACTGTTTTCCCCCATTTGTGGCTATTTAATTGATTACTTAAGCAGAGGCAAAGATGAGTATTCCACAACGTATGCACCCGCATTTTGGTTTTTCATAGTGTTGGTATTTATCACTTTTCTCACGCTCATAATATTAGAAATCGAAGTCCTTTCACCGGCAGATAATTTATGGAAAAACGTTAAGAATCTGTTAGTATCACTTAATATATGGATCTTCTTAATCGTGGTGTTGATTCTTGGCACATGCTGGGGTTTTCTCGAATCCTTTCTATTTTGGTATTTATTAGATTTGAATACACCGAAATATCTTTTAGGACTAACATTAACTACAGGGGCTATCGTGGGCATACCATTTTTATATACATCAGAATCGTTTATTAAAAAAGTGGGACATGTGAACATACTAATATTGGCATTGTTATTTTACTCAATACGTTTCGGAGGCTATTCCCTTATTACATCCCCGTGGTGGTGTATTCCTTTTGAAGCTATGGAAGCATTTACCTATCACTTAATGTGGGTATCTGCAGCCACTTATAGTGCATCTCTGTCTCCACCCGGTAATTCCACTAACGATATATTCAAATGAATTACCAAAAAAACTTAAATGTTCTAAAAATAGGGTTAACTGCAACTATTCAAGGACTAGTTGGCGGTTTACATTATGGTGTTGGTCGAGGCTCGGGAAGTATGATTGGAGGTGGTCTCATGGCATTATTTAATGCACGAATAGCATTTAGAGCCATTGGAATATTTTCGGGATGCACTGCGCTCATATATGCTCTCATATATTACACTGTACTTAAAAAAGAGAAAATAAAAAATGAAATTATATCTGAAAATGACAAAAAAATTAAAGATAAAAATCTTGAAAATGCATTAGTAAATGATAATAGTTTTTCGAATGATGGTGCTTTTGGTGCTAAAATATCTATTGACGATTGTATGTGTGATTGTAATAAATGACATCTCTGTATATTTAATGGAAAATACACTAAAATATTATCATAATTTTTAATGATAAATTTTAGTAAAAAATATATTCCTTAAATATGCCATTGTTTTATATTGACATATTATAAATAAAGATGCATATAAATTTTACTAAACATAATCAACTAATATCTATGAAATTAACTGTATATGAAAATGCAAGTTTTTAATACTTTCAAATACATTGTCCCCCCGCTATAAGATCTAATCTGATAGTGAAGTATGTCTATAAATTCTAATTAGAATTTTCTATATATTCAATATGCAAAAATATTAGAATAGTACATTTAAGTGTATTTTTACATATAGAATTTTAATATATTCTGTATGTAAAAATATAAAAATTCATAAAATATCATACAATAATCTTATAATAATATTTATATATAAATAATATTTATATTTAAATAATATTTATTAAATATTTTATGAATTCTAACTTTTGAAAAATGTATTAAAACTTTATTTTTAATACATATTTACATTATAATTACATACATAATATTTACATTTATTGTGTATATACTTTTATTTGTATTATATTTTTCAATGATAACAATTATCTATAGAAAAATATTGAACAAAAACTCATTTATCATTATTTTATTGATTTCAAAATATTAAAATTATAATTTATTATATTTTTAGAGTTCAATGACTTTAATCAAATTTGAAGTAAACACATTTTAGATTAAAATTTAACTTTATTTTTACGAATAAATTTTGTAACTTTAATATTCGAAACATTATTATACATTAATGAGGCACAAATTAATACAGTAATAACCGTATGTGACCATAGCATACTAAATTACAATGCTTTTCATAAATAACATTTCATATATGCTTTTCTATTGATAAATTTCTAATAAATTTCTTAAATATTTTTTAACATTTCATTCTTAAAGCATAATACATATTTATAATTTTTATATATGTATATATATATAGTTTTAAACAAATATTAAAAACATCGTTATAAATAATTATAAATCACTTTGATTCTTAAGTGTTATTTCCATAAAACGTAAGTTATTATTTTTAAAAATTATCATAATTAAAGTAAATATTATATTATAAAATAAATAAATATATTAACGTATCGATGCTCAATATATTATTAACATATGTATAATAATAAATAATTTCAAAAATTAATGTAATTTTAAAATGTACTTAAAAATGGAATGTTATGCTTTTATAATGAATAAATTAATTTAAAATTTTTGTATTTTAAACATTTAAATATATAACGTTAATGTTAAACCTTTCTAAGGACTGTCGCTAATCCTTTCTTAACTAAAACCGGAGGAAGATTAATACTTTGCAATTTTATATCCGAAGGAATGTACGGAATTGTAAATGCGAAAGCATATTTTGTATCCATGAGTAATGTCATATTCGGTCCTAAAATCATTCAAAAATTAATCATAAAAAACGCTAAAATAAAATCTTTTTTTACCCTCAGTTTTGCGCTGTTCTGAAAGATAATGCTGTACTTTTTTAATGAATGACGGTGATATCCTTTCCTCATCACCCGCGGTATATAAATTCAAAATCTTTATGATTTGTGACGAACTATTTTTTAACATAAATTAAAAACAATTATTAAATGCCTTCAAATTTTTTATGAGAAAATATAAGACATTATAAGACATTATATACAGCATTTGTAGCATTTTAAAAAATATTTTCTAAAAAATAATTATTACCTGAGTTTGTTGCACATTTCAACAATGGTCGTAATGTTTTCTTCGCTTTTCCGTGTCTGTAACAATTTCGTCGCCTGAATTATGGGTTCTAATTTCTCAGTGACGTCATTCCATTTTGGGATTTGCTGCTCTCTGCACCATTGTTCTAAAGAGGAAAGGTTAAACCGGATTTGCATCGCTTTATTCCAATGACAAAGATCCTTTCGCAGCAATAAATTGTTTAATGATCCCGCGCATATGAAGTAAAATAACTGTAATCAAATTGCACATTAATATTCTTATGTATGAATTTTTCATTTATTTTTAAAAATTATAATATATAATTTGTTATTATAACTATATATATATATCATTAAATACCTGTTTAAATATCTGATGTATAATTTCTGATTCAATCACATGGAGAAGTAAAATCCGATGTAAATATGAAAGCTAAATAATGATAATGAAAAAAACATTAATGTTATGTATCGTTATTATAAAATAATGATGCTGTTAATTAAACAGTTATACATTAAAATCTGTTTTCATAATGATTTAAATATTATTGAAAATTAAAAAATTTTAAACCTCTTTTATGAGTGCGTCAATGGGTTTCTCCGTCGGTGATGGTGATAAATGGTCATGATCAGATATACTGCCACTTCTAAAGCATACATTTTGTATTTATTATATCAATTCTTTTATATAAAATTCATTTATTATTAACATAAATTTTAAATTAATTAAATACCTTTGAATGGGTCCCTGAGAGTACATTCCTGAAGATGCGAGTCCCTCATGCTCTAATATTGCAGGTACTATCATACTCTGTATTCTTTCTTCACTGTGCTTTATAACTCCTGTAATTTGTAATTTTGTAATTATAAATTATTTTATAATTAAAAAATAATAAAAATTAATACCCTGATATATCCATATTGAGATGTCACTAAATATCTGTCGATATTCACTCAGATCAAAATTCTTAAGAGATTCTTCAAATATGCCAAAAATCTCTTCGCCTAAAATTAAATCGTTTAATAATAAAAAAACATAAAATTAAATAAAGAAATTTACCTGAATATTGTTTGAGGCATGTAATTAATTTGCACGTATTCGAAAGCCAAAGAACAAACGTTTCAATACTTTGAGTTCTTTTAATCGTGCGTTTTAATTCCATTATAGTGCTGTTTAAAAATGTTCTCACCTTTAATGGTTAAAAATAAAATTAACATTTAAATTAACATTAAAATTATATTAAAAATGATAATATTAATCAATAAAATGTAAAATATAAACCTGATTATCATCATTATTATAATCAGCATATCGTATACACATGAAAAGAATATACGCGGGAAGATGCGGTTGGAATTTCAGTGCAGCGCCCGGATCCAAATCTACACCCAAAATAATCACATCAAATATATGCTCATATTTAATCATTAATTAGCATCATACCGCCGATTAATATCTTAGTAATTAGTTTCTCATTCTGTTGTTTATACTCAAAAATTCCCAAAAATTCCATATTTTGAGTATTATCATGATTAAATACAATATCATCATCGGCGCCTTTAAATAAATAATAATCATTTAAAATTTTAAAAAATACACTTTAGACATATACCATTTTCGAGAATATTTTTGCGCATTAATTCCATTTTCATCTGTTTATTTTCATTCGTTAATTTATCACATTTTTCTCTTAAGAGCTAAATAATAAAACAAAAATATTTTATATTCAATATATATATGTATGCATTATGTAAAAGTCACGTACAGTATTTTCCTGTCCAATTTTGGTTATCATTTCATTGCCATCTTTGGCTAAAATTGCAGCACTGTTTATACCAATTAATTCCTGCTGACGATTGTTATCACTTTTAAGTTTATCCATTTCAGTCCTATAAAAATTCCAATCATTATATTCTTATATTTTCTTTTAAACTTAAAAATTCCGTTGTTTTTGTAAAAACTTAAATTGAAAAATACTTTTATTAAAGTATTTATTGAGGTCATACATATCCATACAGATATATAATGTAATGTTTGTATGTATTTAAAAAAAAGTAAAGATGATTGTATAATGTTAAATGTGTTTTGCGTTTAGTCACGAAATACCTCAATTGATGTATAATGTCCTTTGATTGGTCATTTTCATTTTCCAACTGTTTTATAATCGCTTTAAATGCTGAAATTAATTCACTGTCCCCTCTATAATCATAAATTTAAATATTAATTCATTTTTTAAATCATATTTTTCTATATTATTATTGCATATCAATGAATACATTTTAAAATTAAATTAAAAAAATTTTAATATTAACTTTGATGCAGCACTTTACTTAAGAATAATTTATAAATATAAAAAATGACATAATCAGTTTTATCCTCTAATGATATAACATAAAGTTTTTAAGCGCTTAAATCATTTTAATTTTAATTTTTTAAAAAAAATAAAAATAAATAACAATGTACATACGATGGTTCTTTAATGCTCGATTCTTGTGAGAGGACAATTGTCTTCAGATGACTCTTTTCTTCACGTGATCGGTCCAATTCTAATTGCATATTAGCGCATTGACGTGCTAACATTGCGGCAGCAGAATCAGAGGTGTTTTTATCCGCCATATTCGCCAATAATTCTCTCATCTGTTGATTTTCATGCTTAATTTTGGCTGATTCCTGTTCGAGTTCACTGCACCTCATCATTAATGACACGGCAGTAATATCTATAAATATGTAAATCAAATGTAATAATTTAATTTTTAAAAATTAAAATGTAATAATTACCGGGACTTCGATCGGAGTCATCGTCTCTGTCTCCATTTTGTACTTTTTCTTCTAATGCCATGTACTTTCTTAAGAGCTGCTGTCGTGATTCTCTCTCTTTTTCTCTTTCATCGATCAGTGCTTTCCTTTCCTTTTCAAATTGACTCTGCAAAAGTTTTTCTTTTTCTGAAACTGCCTTTTCAATGAGTTTAGGATCACATTCTTCTTTAATTTGAAGCATTTGAGCATTATTCGATTGCAATTGCATTATCATTGCCTTATGTTTTTCAATTTCTTTATTAATCGATATATTAATATTCTGCGATGATTTAAGTTCCTCTTTAAGTGCTTCTAATTCAGCCTCACGCTGTTTTAAATCATTGCGAACATTTTTAAGTTCAATGTCAGCTTTGCCCGATTCATTCTTAAAATTATTAATTTCATTTTCCATGTGTTTCATGCTTTTTAATTCAGTGTTTAGGCCTTCTATTTTCTGTTGCAATTCAATGATTTTACGCTCTAAACCACGGTTAAGAGTGGTCACATGCTCAACACTTCGTGCCTCTATCTTTAGTCTTTTGAGTTCTCTTCGGGCGAACCACCGTTTTATTGCAGACTGAACTATTATTATCTTTTTAATCCTTTCTTTGTATAATCGTCGTGCGATATATCCACGCCAATATCGTTGTATTGTCATTGCGGCATTAATGCGTTTCATATTCATATATTTCTGACGCGCGATTAATCCGCGTCCATACTTTTGTAATGCTAAAATTGATTCCTTTAATTTTAAATATTTCTTTTTTGCGATGTATGATCGCCATTGTGTTTGGATGATCGTAACCGCTTTCGTTTGTTTTAAATGTAAAAATAATTTCCGCGCCAAATATGCACGTGCATAACATTGGAGCCGAATTACAGTGAATCGTATTTTAACGTAACGCCGTCGAATGATCCATCCCCGAATCATGCGCTGCAAAAGTACTGCGCATTCACGAAGCTTTTGAGCGCGAATCCTTTCCAAAAGTGCGACCTGACCCGATCTGAAGAATATCTTCGTTTTCCCAAATTGATACGGCTGTTGACGCTGATCTGCCCCATGCTTAAATTGGGCATAGACCTGATCCTCTGTACAATAAAATCGTAAAAATATATTATTAAAATGGCAATAAAAACTCTAAAATTAATTTAAAATAAACAATATTTACCGTATACAATTTTTACAATATCTTCACAGAGTGATTTAATTTCTCCTGTGGTACTGGAACCCGCACGAACTAATTTTCGAGGCGCAGGTTTTGGTGGACCTTTTTAGAGAATAAAAATATAAAAATGTTATATAATTTTAATAAAAAATAATTATGTATTCACCTGATTTTTGAGATTTTGCGAATTTTAAATGTGATCCCACTTTTAAGACGCGATATCGATTAGCAAAGTCCTGATAACTCCATCGTGATGGAAATCCGTTGGAACTGATTCTTATGGTTTCTAAAACACCACAGGCTCTTAATTGTTGCACCGCTCTGTTATTATTAAATTCAAAAGCGCCTTTCAAATCATTGGGTTTAATACAACGGACATAATGAGGTTCTGTTGAATTTAATGTATGCATTAAAGCAGCTAATGATTCACGAAATTGAAATCCCACTGTGGCTTTAGCCTGTTTTTGTTGACGCTGCTGCTGTTGTTGCTTTTGACATAAAATTAAACTGTAAATTAATCAATAATTTGACAGAAATTGACATACCGGAGTTATCTTAAGTTTTCCTCCACTCTTTTGAATCGGTTCTAAAGAATAAATATCATCAGAAAAAATACAGTCAATTACTGTGGAACGTTTTAAGAGATCGATTTGTTCCTCCCAAATTGTATCACGATTCTTTTCCAAAAATCCTAAAAATCATACATCATTAATATTCAATAAAATAAACATTCAATTACCTTCGACCTGATATGTCACTTTATCTGCAAAATGCTGTATTATAAACGCATTTTTTGACCCAAATTTTGGTTTTTGGAAAACCTCTGCAATGGTCAATTGCTGATAGAGCTTCGCACACCATGTTTCGTCAGTTCCTATTCATTTCAATAATGTTACATCTCAATATTTTATTAATTTTAATAATACCTTTGGGCATTTTACATTCCTCATCCAAAAGGTTTAATATTCCAATCGGTTTTGATTCAATTAAATCAATCACAGGCTGATTATCTGTAAATGTGATAAATTTCCAGTCAATGCCTTCGCGGACATACTCTTCCTGTTCTAACTGCACATTTCAATTCAAAATTAGTTTTATTTAAATTTTTAAATATTTTAAAATTATATAAAATACAGACTAAAACTGAACCTTAAACACGTGCTGATTAAACTGTTGCTGAAGAACTTCATTCGCATAATTAATACAAAACTGTTCAAAACTGTTTATTTCGAAATGTTCAAAACCATAAATATCCAAAACACCGATAAATTGGAATGTATGAGAAGAATTCGCCGGTCCTTTTAATTGAGCATTTTAATAAAATTCTAATTAAAATCCTAATTAAACATACCTAAAGCTTTGTTAATTAATGCGACGATCCAAAGAAACATTTTTTCATAAATAAACTTTATTAAAGCGTCTTTAGCGTATTGAGCCATATCTGCAGTTAAAGATGTTGTGATGATTTCACGCATTCCCGTACGAAGCAATCTGTGAGTTAACCATTGTTTTGTGGCAGTTTCGTCTAATCCTAAACAATATTATACACAAATACTAATGTAATTAACTGATATCTTTAAAATAAACGAATTCAATTCAATCAATTAGCGAACCTAAGAGTTCACAAAATGTCTTAAGATGAACGTCCGATTTATTAGACACCGTACAATTTTCATCATCAGCTTTAACGAAATCGATATTCCCCCCGTGGAGAATCGCTGCGATCACATGGAATATTAAATTCTGATGCTTATCACTAAATCCGAGACATGTCATCGCCTCAATTGTCTTTTTCATATCATCATATTGCGATTTCTCATCATTATCCAAATATGAGAATTCAAATTTTGAGTCGAGTCTTTGAATAAATATTCATTTAAATTTATATATTTATATATATATATATATATATATATATATGATTATTGATATATAATTAGTTTTTAGTTAT
>JAQIXB010001606.1:0-10112 GCA_034697405.1 Mesoplophora pulchra
AAAAATAATTAATGAATTATTTGGTATTTCTTTTGGAAATATATATTTAAAAATATTTAAAAATATTAGAAATTTTTATTTTTTAGATATAATATAAATATAAAATATTAAAATATGTAAATATTTAAATGAATTTATATTTTGTTACATAAAATCAGATGAAAAAAGCAATATTTTGACGCATTTATTAAAAAATTAAAATTATATTCTGTTTTATAAATCTGAATAATAATTTCAATATAAATGAGATATACAAAGAGATTGAATAATGTTATATGTTACATATAGTTTAATGCATAATATATTTTACCGTATGATTTTTTAAATTCTTATATTGGTTCAGTATTAATATGCGTATTTTATAATTTTTTACGTGCTTTTTTGTGTTACGCGTATGCAAACATCTAATTATAAAATTTAATTTTTTTTATTAAAACGAATAATTAAAAAATTAATTAATTAACTTTAAAGAATTGAAATTACTATTATTTATGAAAAGACACGATTTATGAATTTACATTTTAGTAATTAATTTATTTATAATATAATTTATTTTAAAATGTGAAAATATCTAATTTTTTGATAAATTTTATATTTTATTCATTTATATATTTTGTTGCAAATTTTGTAGAAATTGTATTGAATGAAATTTCTATTCTGCGAATTATATTGATTATGAATATTAAGGATTAGTATTTTTTCACAGATGATAAATTAAATATTTAATCCCCATACACAATGATTGCGAATTATACAGCCTGTGAATTGTAACCGTATCGTTATTATTCTCGTAAATTTAAGACTACTGTCATAGTACATTCTTAAATATTAAATTTTATTAATTAATAAATAAAATAAATAATATAAAAAATATGTTTATGCATTATTATGTAATAAAAAATGTATTATTATTATTAATGAGAGTTTATTCTCCGCATTTATTTTGCGACCCTTTCATAAAAAGAGTATAAAAAAGTAATATAATCATGGAAATTGAACTCAAAGTACACAAAAAACATATCATATGTCCAGTTATTTTTTGCACGCCCTGTAATATATTGTAAATTAATATAAGAAATGTTAACATATATTTCGATTCAAAAATTCAAATTTAAGATATTTTAATGCAATTTTTTATATTGATTTTCGACATTTATACATAATTATTATATTATTAAAATATTCGACATAATAATAAACAATATGCTAATAATAAAACTCATTCATGCGAATTATTACATCGCACGTAAAATTTGCATGTGCTTTACATGTGTCAATAATATAAGTATTTATTTATGGTAAAAGTGTACATTCATTTATATTATTATGTGCATTTTTTAATTATACCGTGGGGTATAATACCTCCCAAATGAGCACCTTTTAAATCGTAGAAATTGATTATCCTCTGCAATATATCGGCAGACCGGGTATTAATAGTGAGGAAATAGGGTATATACTGTACTAAAGTCATTGCATAATTTTACAGTTAGAATTTTTAACATATATCTATATGTATACTTAAGTTATAATTTTAAAAGTAGAAATGGGGTATTAAATTATATTTCTATGATTTTTTATGAGAGTGTGTTACGATATTTCTTTAATATAAGATTTACTATGAATGGTAAAATTATAAAAATGCACGTTAAAATGAATAATAATTTTCAAAATTAACACATGTCTTTTGTTTATGTTTCAATAATATAATTAGAAAGTACGGTACTAATTTGTCCATAGCCGTAATGTATAATTTTCCAGATTTTCAAAATCGCTTAACGCTAAGCGAATATTGATAGGGTATTGGGACGTTAATTCACCGTCCTCTACTTCATGGGTCCGTTTCTTCCAAAATAATACATGTATTTTAATTTTTGAACATGGGGACGGTACTTCGAAATATTTTATAATTCGGGACGTTTCTTTGAAAGTGAATCCCAAAGTTAATCCCATTATCAATTTACATTAAATGCATAAACACTACCTATACGGTGTACTCTGAAAATGTCTAATCTGAAAATGCCTAAAATTTAAAATATTGTATATAGTAAAAAGCATATAAATTTATAATACACTAGTACTAGCATAGGACTGGGAATATTTACATAATTTAAAGTGCATACATTATCCTTTAGACATTTTAAGATATTTTCAAACATTTTTTGATTTTAGACATTTTCAGAATATTCCATATATACACGTAAATAATATAACAACAAACTATTGATAGAGCATAGGTAAGGAATAATAAATGTTAAAATGAAATTTTATCATTAAAAATAGTGCCGGAATTTTTAAAATTTCAATTTTGGGTAAAAAAATTATAAATAATAAATAATAACTGATGGCGGCAAAATATAAAATTATGGTATATTATGCAGAAATTCTTTTATATATTCAAAATAATTTTTTTCATAAATTTTAATATGCTAAAATTTTTTAAATTTTAGCATATTAAAATTTATATCAAAAATATATATCAAAATATTTTTTTTGATATATCATCATTTTTTATATATATGTAAAATATATATAAAATATATATAAAAAATGTAATTGTAATTCCGATTGATTCCATTTACTATAACCCATTTCGGAATTTCGAAAAAATCTCAACTCTGATAATTATATTAAATAATATTATATATATTTTAAATATATAAATTTTATATAATTTTTAAAATTAAATATCAACGAAATTATAATGCGTTATGCATGGAGTAAAATAATAAAGAAATAAACAAATTATATATGTAATACTAATGAAATAAAAATTGAGTGTCAATATTTAAAATGAAAAATATCATTTATAAATAGCTGAGTGCTCAATACAATGACCATATTTGCATTGACCATTATGACCATATATCGATTTTTAAGAATGAATTATAATAAATCGGAATGTGAATTTCAGGAATGATCACAAAAACATGATTAACTCAAAAATTGTAATATGCTAATTTAATGATGTTAAATGTCATTAGGAAAATGTAATGGATTTTTAGAGATTTTCAAATTACGCCGAAAAACGCAATTTTTAACATTTTTAACCCTAAAAATAAAAAAAATTAATATAAATATTGACATTTTTATGCACTGAAATGCATATCCTTAGTTATAACTTATTATAAAAGTATCCTAAGAATAGTCTATTGATTGTAATGACGGTGTGTATTAAAATTGCATTAAAGTGTGAGAAAAAATAATGAAATATGACAATAAATTACTTTTATGAAATGATTAATCGTTAAAAGTATCACTGTTTATTCTTTGTTCACATTAAGATTTCTATGGTCATTTCCCCTTTCATTATAAGCGTATGAACAGCATTTATTTAGCATTTTAATCAAAATAATATACTCATAATGACAATGAACAGATTTTATACAATTAATAAAAATCGGTAATTATATGATAAATAAATCCGGGATTATCATTCAATGAAAGGTCCCATTTCCAAAATTTTTCTATGAAACGACATTTTGTGAATGTTAATATAACGATAGCTCTATTTTAAGCATAATCTTAATCCATTCCTTTGATAATCATTGAGTCATTCGCTTAAGAAAATTTTAGTCTATGAATTCATTCATTCGCAATAAACGTAAATACAGTGTTGTGACTTTTGTTCAGCCTCTTATTAGCACCTGTGTTTTTAGATAAAAGTCGGACAAAATCCAAAAAGAAAATAAAACATTAAAAAAATTATATTATAAAATTAAATTATAAAATTATTTAACAAAAATAAGCATATCATTAGAAAAAAGGCATAGTTTATTTATGATAAAAATTTATAATTTCAATAGAAATTGTATCATATAATGAGGTTTTAAAATTTTTATTATTTTACTTTTTAATTAGAATATTATTTTGACCTTTTCTATGGTTTTTAAAACACTAAAATGTGAAAAAATGTTCTTTTAGCATTTGATATTAATACAAACCTGAGACTGAACATATGACAGTTCAGTTAAAGTCCTTAAATCTGTGGATATAGTCCCTTAAGAATACTGAAGTAACATTTTCACACTGAAACTTCAGTCCAAAAAATGTATTATTTTTTATTTAAATCCATTATTTTAAGCATATTATAATCTTTAAAATTCCTAAAAATGCTGAAAACCTATTATTTGCACATATATATCGTATTTTAAAAAATAAAAAACATTTTTATTAAATTTACAATTATGACATTGACATGTATGATAATACAGTATATTTTAGGAAATAGCAGAATGTGCGCAAAGCGCATATGAGTGTTTATAATGCTTAACATTATGTATATTATGTGTATTCACTATGGATATATTCCATAATTTCTTAAAATATACTGTATATATATAAAATCATAATTATCTATAAATAAAAATATTATACGAAATTTTCTTATATGTAATATTTCAGTAATATTATGTAATATACTATAATATACTGCAAAATTCTGTAATATTTTGTAAATTTCTATTTTATAAAATATTTTTTTAAATTTAGATTTTTAACATTTACATTAACATTTAATTTAATCATTGATCATAGTTAAATTTTAGTTTAAATTAGTAAATTTGATAAAAGTACTAAAATATTAAAATAATATTACATAAAAGTTCACAATTAATTAGTTATATCCAAAAGTGATTAAATTCAATAAATATTTATATAAAATATAAGCTCTTTTCTCATAATGTTTAAAATTTATTCAAAATATAAACTAAGCTTAAAAATTGAAATTTAATAAAAAATACCGCAAAAGTGAAATATTCTTTGTCCCTCTTTAATACGACTTAAATTTGCGTAATATTATTGATTATAATTTCCTGTAATTCTTTCAGACATATCCATACCATTATCACATTCCGATAAATAATATTGAACATTCATAGTCAATCGATTTTATGCATGATTATGAATGAATAAAAAAAATGTTTATGTATTCACTTAATATTTTACTCAAATACAGAGCTGAGATTTTAGAGGAACATTCACTCTCTGGAAAATCGAAATATAAGAGAATCATATGAAAATTAAATCAAATTCATGAATAGAAAAATGAGGCCTTTAAATTGGCATTAAAACTTTTGTGAAAATCCGCATTTTACAATTATTACATAAATGTACCCAATTTCTGTATTAAACCGTATTTTAAGAATATTTTGAAATATATTTTACAAAAACTTATAATTTCAAAAAAATTTTTTAAAAATAAATTATATAAATTTAAATAAATTTCTTTTCAAAAATGTCAAAAAATAAACTTTATTTTTAAATTTTTAATAAATTTTGACACAAAAGTAACTTTTTTTTCGAAATACATATAAATTATAAGTGTTTTCTTAAAATTGTTTTCTTATTATTGTTGTAAACGTATTTGTTTTGAGGTATGCCCTAAACTTAAGTTTATGTAAAAAACCGAGAGAAGGAAATCCTTCTGTTGGTTTCAGTTTAGCATGGGTTTTACTGTATATTTAAATTATATTTATTTTTTTTTGTTTTTACAATTTTATATGGAATTATTTTAAATTTCGATAAAAAGTGTCTTTCATTATATTAAAATGTTACACTTTTATTAATTTAAAATTACTATAATTTAAAATAATAGACGTTTATCTGAGTTATTAATATTTTACCTAAATTTTGTAGGAATTTAGATGCAAGTATTTTGACTGTGGTATTTTTATCCTTTTGTCAGTTATGATCACGTAAAAATCATATATCTGTTCATATCTCTTATTTATTATATGCATATTATTGAATTTATTTAATAATTGTGTAATCTATATTTATACATATAAAATATTGAATATAAACTTATATATTCGCCATCACGTGGTCACTTATATCGAATTACATTATGAGGGGCTCTAAATAATAAGACTGTTGACTGTAGGCTATAGAATGAGATTAGGGCCTAAGACCCGTTTAAGACTATTTGATATTTTATATAGACTATATTTTCATTTTATAAGTTATTATTTTTAATAATAAATCATAAAATGAAAATATTTAGCCCTTTCTATTATTTAAATGAATTTACATCATTTTTTGCGTATTTTTAAAATATTCTTTGAGTCATTTTAATGGTCAATGAATAAAAAATCTTATATCGCATTTTTTAAAAATTTTTAGTTAATTTAATTAAAATTTAAAATAAATAAATATTTTACAACTAAGCACGTGTACACAATTATTTAATAATAAATAAGGATATCGGTAATTTTAACTGTTTATTTCTTTATTATATTTTATGATACATTAAGTAATATCTAACTATGGAATATACATGGGATATATGGGATATATATAACTATGAAAGTAGTGGTTAGTATTGAAGTGAGTATACGACAATGTTAGTAGTATTATATATAATATATATAATTATGTATATCTATATACATAGTGTTATGAGGTTGTCCTTAGGTAGTTTCACCGAAGAACTTGCTTAAGATAAGCATTTATAGTAAAGGTTAGATTAGAGATAAAAAGTTAGAGATTATAAGTTAAGTTAAGTAAAAGTAATCATTAACATGTTTAGCGCGCAGAGGTGTGATACCGCGTGTGTCAAATTATATTTTGAAATAAAATTAATTATTTTTGTTTTTTATAATTTAATTAAAATTTACTTTAAATTTAATTTATCTAAATTCATGATATAAGCGCTTAAATAAATGAGGTTTTTGGTCTATTAATTGTACATGAATGAGTCTGTGACTATTTTAGCCCTTAAATTACAGTTATGATAATTATTTAAGAAAAATTTATATAAATAACATTTTGAATATACATCTCTTAATTAATTGTCATGACTCTTTATATTTGAGCATACACCGTTTTACCTAACATAAGAGCACTGATATTATATCGCGAGGTTTAAGTGGGGGTTCTTATACCTCGAGGTATAAGACCGGGTCTTATATCACGAATTTTTAAATGAATATGTTAAATGAATACAAAAATGATCACACCTCAGCTTATAAAACACCCAAAAATGAAAAATTACGTAAATAAAATACAAATTTAATAAATACTTTAATAATAATAATCATTAATAAATACTTTTAAATAAATAATTAGGAATTACGAATTTAAATGATTTATTTTTTTAATCTTTTTATTTAAAAAATATTTTAATTTTTGACTATTAAATGTTTAAAATTTAAATCTTTATTTTTATTTTATTTTAATTTTTTTATAATGTTATGCTAAAATAAATATATATTAATTCATTTAAAAATTTAAAATAAAAATTAATTTTAATTTTAAAATTATCAAATAAATGAATAAATTAATATTAACCGTTTAATATTAATTGAACGTATTATATGTGCATACGGGGTTTTATAGCGCGAGGTTAAAGGGGGGTCTTATAAAGTGAGGTTAGAGGGGGTCTTATACCTTAACGTATAAAACCCCTAAAATGAGTACTTTAAAAAAAATGATCACCCCTCACGCTATTAGATTAGTGCTTTTATGTGAGATAAAACGGTATCAAAAATTACATATATTTTTGTATAATACCCTAAAGTCCCGTGTATACCCCGCACCCGTGCATAACCCGCATGGTTCAAAATATAGTAATTTTATAAACATTTTTGTATTCATAGATAACCCGCACCCATGTATAACCCGCATATCTAAAAACGTAGTTTTAGAGGATACAAATGCCGGCATCGATGGTAACAAACATCGAATCATATGTGAATGTGTTATTTGAAAGTGTTTCCGATAATGATTTCAAAAGATTTTAATGTATTATTTATGTTTTTGTTAATATCGAAAAATAAAATTCAATAATTTTTAATTTTTATGATAGTGTATAACCCGCACCCTATAGATAACCCGCACCCTCTAATTTTTTTCAAAACCCTCTAAATTTATTAGATAACCCGCGGGTTATCTATAGGACTTTAGGGTAATCAGAGCATGGAATTAGTCTGAAATAAAATCGCTATGATAAAATGATTAAAAATCAAAAAATAAAATCGAAAAATAAATTTTGACATAAATTCATTTAAATAATTAATTTGTTCCTCTAATTTTAGCCCACATTTTTTGTTCGGTATTAAAATGTTTTTCGAAATTATATTTTTTTTATAAATTATAAGTATAGTGATATGTTATGATATGGTATGATATGTATAGTCATATGTGCAACAATTGTTGCCACACATTTCCATGTTATTAATATGGAAATGCTATTGTTAAGAATGTACTATTTGCTTATTATAGAGGTGTTATGTGTGTGTCACGCGATATATGAAGATAGGTGTGCAAAAGAATAGTACATTTTGAAAAAGTCTATATTTTTAAAAATAAAATTATAAAAGTAATCTCATAACTAGTAAAACAATGCTATTAGTATGCCATTAAATAAATTTTGATATAATTGGATATTATATCAAAATTAACCTATGACCTTATATTTTGAAAAATTTCATTAAACATGGTTTTCTATGAATAAAAAATTAATTTTTTGAATAATTAACTAATTATATTATAAAAAATATCAATAAATTCCCGTTTTAATTTACATTTAATATAAAATCATAATAAAATAATGAAATTTTATTGTGCATATTTTTCAGAGTGAAACATCATCATGTATTTTTTATAAAAAAAAAATAATGCTTTTCTATGGAAGATATAAGACACGGTCTTATATGTGAGATAAAACGGTAATATGCAAAATAACGCATTATAATTAATGCACATATTATTATATAATGAGTAAATAATATTGCAAAATGTCTTATCATTTAGCATTAGTATTGTATATATGATTTCGTTATATAGGTTTGGTTTGGTTTGGTTAGGTTAGGTCTACGGGGAAACTATGGTTAGGTCAAAAAAGAAATAACGGACGTTATTTATTGTAAAAATGTGATTATTCATGTGACTTGCAAATGATCTTCGGGCACCAAATAAAGAATGACAATAATATAAACATTAAAATTATTAAATAAAATTATTAAATAATGAATTAAATTTTATTATTTTATTATATTAATTCACTTTTATTTATTTAAAAGTGTACCCAAAGGAATAACACGCTCTTATATCTTTAGAAAAAATTATTTTATATGAATATTTTTAAATGTTAATTTTAATGTAATTCTATATATTGACAAATTCTAAGTCATGGGGATATTATAGCATGAGATGCGCACTTTGTTTAATTTGACCTTAGACTTAAAATCAATAATCGATCTCTGCTCTTTTATTGATTTTAATGATCATCATTTGTTTCATAACATATCGGTCATTACCATTTTACCCCTCTTTTTAGATCCGTTCTTATAACGAAAGGAAAAGGGCTTTTATACTGTTAACATTCCACGCTATAAGTTCGTGTCTAAAAAGTTATGTCAAAGGCTACATAAATTACACCCATTTTCTTAATGTTTACTTAAATTTTAAAAATTAATGATTTTTATAGTTTAATATTAGAATATAATGACATAATTTAATTTTAATGAACATATTAATGATTAATATAAAAGAGATAATGATACTTTAGCATCATTTTTCATTATTTAAGACATTCATTTAATTATATAATTCTATTATTAAAAACGTGAGATGTAAAGATGTTTTTGCAATCGTTTTAAACGCCTGTGATTGGCCATACGAAGCGTGAAATTAGACAAAATTTTAAGCGCAAAATTTTAGAAATATATGATAATACAGTAAAACCTCCAGTTACGGACACCTCTTAAGCGAACACCTTTAAGCGGACAGTTATTTTGTAACACAATTAACTCCTCTCATAGATTTAACATTAGGGTGAATCTCTTTTAAGCGGATACTTAGTCTGTTGTTCATGGGTGTCGCTTAAGAGAGGTTTCACTGTATATATATATAGAGGGATGTCCATTAGTTTCATATTAAAATAATTTTTAACGAAAATACTTTAAATTATATTATTAAAGTTATTTACCCAACAATATGTATGTATGTGGGTGGTCAATAATGAAATAGTGAAATTTAAATATTAAATTTTTTAATAAAATTAAACATTTAAATTTCACTATAAAATTATAATACAACTAGTCAGTTTTTCACGATGCATTTAAATTTGAAAATTCAAATAAATGTATCGATAAACATTTGAATATATTTAA
>JAQIXB010001607.1:0-10109 GCA_034697405.1 Mesoplophora pulchra
ATTAATTAAATATATAAATGTTTTTTAATTTTAATTAAAAATGATTATTTTAAAATAAAGAAATTATAAATTTTTTTTTAAAAAAATTAAAAGTTTTAAATTAAATAAAAGTATAATTAAATTTATATGATTTACACTTTTATATGATAAATAAATAAAAAGAATGAAAAGAAAAGTTTTAAAATTTATGATAAATGTTTAAAAATAAAATAATGAATGAAATAAAAATGATTACAAAATTCGTAATTTAATACTAAAATGAAATAAAAATGTTGAAATGTTTTAATGATTTAAAAATGCGGCGAAAAAAGTGTGTGATTAAAAAAGTGATCATATAAAAGCGGATAAAAGTTTAGTGATTCACGAACAGTCAAAGCATTGCCCCCGAAATGCGGTTTTTGATGCCCCCTTTTAAGTTGAATGTGCCAAATGCAGAATGAAATGAGTGCATAAACAGTGTTACTATTATTGTGCAGAGCATAACACTATCACCACACTAATACATGTTTAGATACTAAATGTTTATGATCACCATTTTATCATATGATTTTATGAAAGATTTTATTTGAAAAATTGAGAATGACGATGGGACAATGTCTTCGGATGAGAATCAGGTAAGTGTATGATGTGCTTTATTTGTGTAAAATGTGTTCACAGTGATCATTCGCAATATAAAAGGGGGTAATGAATGAATGAATGTTAATTTGAAATATGAATGTATATGTGAAGGAAAAGGCACATATATCGGTGGGATGCGTGTTAATAAATTAACTCATCCTTTGAAACGATTTTAATTGCGAATGACCATTGATTAATAAAAATCAAAGTATAAGTGTCTGAATCAACATGCACCATCCTCACGGTGTCTCCAAAAAATGTGTCTTAATTATTGGGCGGTGTCTTTATGAGGGACGGAATGTGGCGATTGAATTTTCCAAAATATTCTCAGCATTTATTGTGACGGTGTCACGCCCTTAGGATTGACCGCCACGTTTTGAAGGGATACACACTCACAGCACACACATATCAATGCGCTCTTTTCATACGATTAATTCTTTTCTTTTCATTCCTTTTATCTCTTTTCTTAATTATTATCGCTTTTTATTAATTTCATATGAAATGCGAATTCAAAATCATAATCATGTTTCCATTCTCTTAAAATGACGTTCATAATGCGAATGACATGATTAAGAACTATATATATGAGCGTATGAATAAAGCGGTTCATAGTGTGAGGCGCATAACCGCTGAGTTCATTTTCGTCCCAAAACACGGCCCTCTTTTGTGGGACGACATATTCAGGTGGAGTCATATATGCGATCCATTAATTGATGAGATAATCGCTGACATTTAATTAAATAAAAATTAACTAAAAAATTAGTAAATAATTGTTAATGTAATGAGTGCCCAAAGTAACGATGATCATTCGGAAGAGTTTACCGTATGTGAATCGCAATCTCAGGTGAGGGTTAAAATATCGCCAAAAGGGTGGTTATGAATCCACCTCTGGGCAGAGGCAAACAGTCTGACCCAAAATGGCCACACCGTGTCCCAAATTTACAACACCCCTTTATCTTTGTTAACCACGCCTTTGATATAATATTAGGAATCGTCTCTGCCGCAACAATCACAGTCTCAACCTTCACCTTTAGCGTTATTAGCGGCGACGTGCTCCAAAATCGGGTCACCCCATGAGGAGGGTTCAGGTGCAGGTTCAGGCACTGTTAAGATTGTGGCGGCGCAGAATCAAGTGATTCAAACCGCAGATTTAACACAAATAATTCCCGTTCACGCGGGACAAACGGTCGGTGTTCTTAATCCTGATGGTACTGTTACTCAACTCAATCCACAGGTCGTAACATCAGTCTCTTCAGTCTCTCCCATTAAGAGTATCACCACGTCCGTAGCCAATCAAAATGCAGGGTTACCGCAGGGCACGCAAATTCTGGCACAATCGACGAACAGCAGTGGTGGAATATCCTACAGTATCATTCAGCCGCAGCAGATTCAGATCGACGGTCATGATGCCATTTTTATTCCCGCATCATCGTTCTCCGGCGGTCAACAGATTCAAATCTCCGGAAACCAAATAATATCACAGAACCAAACTGTTATGAGACAAAACACCACACCCGCACCCACACAACAGACACAACAAACCGCGTACATTCAGGGATTAGGGAATGTGTCCTTAGCTCAACTCACGGGGGCTCAAATGCCAATGACCATGACGCGTCAGGGAAATATGATGCAAACACTGCAATTGCCCGTCGGTGCCGTTCAACAGACTATCCCTGTTCAGGTGCCCATTTCCACATCGAACGGACAAACGATTCTTCAGACCATTCATTTACCGGTTCAGGCGATTCAGGCTGTGGCCGCCGGTAATGTGCAGCATGTGACAGCTCAGGTCGTGCCACAAATGCAACAGGTAAAGGTCACGTGCATTCACTTAACATTTGTATAATGGTGATTTTGCTTTAGGTTCAGATGACACAGATGCAAGTATCATCGGCCAATAATAATCAGACGCCGAACATTAAACAAGAGCCGGGGACAGAAACGACTATGGCTAATCAAACGACACATGTGAGTCTTTTTTTTGCCTCAATTTTTTTACATTAAACTCTATTTTAACAGAATTCATCAGTGAATTCGAACGCAAATTCGGGTCAAACGGTTTTGGCGAATATTCAATTACCGAATGGTCAAATCGGGCAGTTAATAGCCGCGACACCACAGATGTGGCCCACGAATTCGATAAATCTCTCAGGAATTAGTGGTAATTAATATTTAGAGAATTATTATTCTAATGATTAACATTAGGATTTTTGACTGTAATTATAATGTAAAATTTGTCCATAGGTATGCAGACGATTCAACTTCAGGGGGGGTCACAGCAGCAGATGATCACCGCGACACCCGCGCAATTGCAGAGTCTCAGTATCACACCGCAGGGAAACATCGTGAGCGTACCAAATTCGGCATCACAATCTGTTGGTCCTCTGAGTCCAGTTCAGGCGATTCAAATAGCAGGGGCCACACAATTTGTGCAGCAATTACAACAGGACCCGAATGACCCTACGAAATGGCAAATCGTTTCGACGCCGTCAAATGCCGGAGCACAAAATGCAACGATTCAGGGGTCATTTACCACCCCAACGACGGACACGTCCACTCCCGGGAGTGAACCGGGCGCAGGCAGAAAGATGCGGCGTGTCGCGTGCACGTGCCCGAACTGTCGCGATGGTGAGGGTCGTAACAGTGAAACAAAGAAAAAACAACACATATGTCATATTCCGGGATGTAACAAAGTATATGGTAAAACATCGCATTTAAGGGCTCATCTTCGATGGCACACGGGTGAGAGACCCTTTGTATGTAATTGGCTTTTCTGTGGCAAAAGATTTACGCGTTCCGATGAACTGCAAAGACATCGACGAACACATACGGGTATTAAATGATAGAAATGTTTAAAATGAAATTAATGAATGAATTTTTAGGTGAAAAACGATTTCAATGTAATGAGTGTTTAAAGCGGTTTATGCGGAGTGATCATTTATCGAAGCATTTGAAGACACATCAGGCAAAGAAAGTGATTCAACAGCAGAACGAAGACGCCGCCGCGACCATCGTCGCATCACAAAATGACATCACCATAGAAACGGAACAAACGGACTTAGCCATTAACGAAAACGCCTCCGATGGGAATAGTGAACTCGTGGTGCACGGGCCCCAAATCTAATAGCATTTCACGTCTTTTATTAAAAGAGAGCTAATTTATTATGAAATATTTCACAAATTATTATAATTTAAAAAAAGAGACTATTTTTATCTCATAATTATTGCATAAATTTTCAATATTAGAAAATAATGAAATTTCACTTTAATTTTAATATATTTATTCATTTTTTATCAGATTTATAATTAGCTATAAATTTAATCGTTTAAATGATCATTTCACTCATAATATACTTTCACATACATTCATGATATAAATAATGTGTTAAATTTATATAAAATAAACCATTGTTACGTTTAATATAAAATAAATTCACTTTAAAATTACATTTAATTTTTATTTTATTCTATTCATTGACACTCAATTTGCTATTTTAAAAGATCTGAAAATTAACATATAATTTACATTCATTGAAAGGCTAAGTTTTTTTAGAGATTAATATTTACGTGTAAATTTGTGTCATAAAAAATCATAATTAATATTTTCGATATCACAATGACCGAATTATACATAACATTTTGTATTATAAAATAAATTACATTCTTTAATATGAATACTCTCATATTCATTCATATAATTTGTAAATTCATTATTAAATTTTTAAATTTCAGAAAATATCGCATATAAAAGTATAAATTTCGTTTATACGTTTACTTCAAAATATTTCATTTCAATTTTTTGCAATTATAGCGTGAGGATGCATATTGAAGTTATAAGCGACAGTCATTTAAGTTTATAGTTAATGTTTTTTAGTTTTAATGTATATATCGATTTTAGAAATTCTTCGATTATGACCATAGTGTCAATCCGTGGCTAAAATTGAAAAAAAGTATTTTATGCTGCAAAATGTGCATGTATCATGTAAATTTAAGTAAATTAAAGTGCGCGATGACAATACCGGTATACCTCACTTTTTAGAACCGGTCTTATAGAGTGAGGTTTTATAATTTAGGGATTTTCCTCTAAAGAGATCACTGACGTCACACAAAGAGATGTGCGCAGAAAAGCAGTTAATTTTGGTATGTCCGAATTAATCAAATACTGTCATTATATTTGTGCTCTTTTTACTCTGTTACGTTAGGTTTGGTTAGGTTAGGTCTACGCGTTCATTGGTTAGGTCAAAAGTGACCAAAAACTGATCGATTTAAATGTGTCTTTTTTTAAACAATTTATGGCATAAATCTCTATGTATGACGTCAGTGACCTTTCGAGGGGTGGACCCGAATCACGTGTATGTATCACATGTGATATGTGTAAATTTTAAAATTATATTAATATTATAAATTTATTGATAATTTTTAAATAATATTTTATTTTTATAAATCATTTGTTTAAAATGTCAGAAAATGAATCATTTAAAAGAAAAAATTATGATCCGAAAAATTATATAATGAAAAAGCGATTAATAAAAAGGGATGATCGTAACAAAAATGATGTGTTTATTAATGGAAAATGCAATTTCAAGTCACAGATGAAGAAATGTCAGAAATTAATTAATTCACATGCATATGAATTTATAAACATCATTGGGATGGGATCAGCCATTAAAAGGGCCTCAGAAATCGCGTTAATTTTAGAAAAAAATAATTCACTGAAAATACACGTTAATACATCATCAATTCAATTGACAGATGATATCATTCCTTTCGGAGCATCAAAAAATGAATGCGTATCATATTCTCAGAAACGCGTCATTTCATCGATTCACATCCGTCTTTTTCTTTGAATTGTATTTTCTTTGGATATGGATATGGATATGTATCGATGATACTAAAGTTCACCCGAAATAAAACCAAATATTTTAATTATGTATTAATAAAGAATTTTTTAAATAATTTTTTAAATTAAATATAAACATTTATTCATGACCCTTAAAGTCAAATCCGATAATCATATGAATCATATCACAAAAGTATATGAAAAGAGTTAATAAAAAACCCTTTATTTGAGCTTAGTAATGATTAGAGACCTAAATTTTACGCAAAATATTTGAACAAAAAAAGCAAAAAAAAGTAAATTTTTAAAAATACTAAGGGGGGAGTAAAGGATTTTTATTTTGAATTTTTTAATTTTGTTTATGGAATTTAAAATCCCTTTTTTTGGCATAATTTTATACATTTTTGATCATTATGTTCATATGTGAATCCATTGTAAACTTTAATTGTAAATATGCTTTAAATAAAGTAAAATGACATATTCAATCGAAAAAACATAATGATAATAAAATACTAAAATCGCATAATTCAAAAGTGCAATTTATAAAAACAATTATTAAAAATATGGAAAAAATAAATATTTTTCTGATTTTTAATAATTTTTTTTAAATTTCCATTTTTTTAAATGAATATTTTCAAAAAATGTTAAAAAAGTAATAAAAAAGCAAATTGAACCAAAAAAAGCAAAAAAAAAAAAGTAAAAAACAACTTTTTTTGGTGTCAAAGGTCATAATTTTTATAGATATGGACACATATTTATTTCTTTGATATCTCTTTTGGAAAAAAAAAGTTTTTTACGGCGATTTTAGGTCTCTAATGATTTATTAAATAATCAATATTTTGTTTATGTTATTATTTAATAAATCAAATCATTCATTAATTAATAATTAATAAATAAAATTAAAAAAGAAAATTTTGACATTTTATAATTTAATTTTTTAAAATTAATTTATGATTTAAATTAACATTTTAAGTAAAAGTTTCAAAATTCACTTTTTCGGCGCATTTTACAAAATTTGTTTTTTGCGAATTTCGGAGTAATTCGAGTGTCTAAAGATGCATTGATTTTAATCCTAAGGTCATAAAACAGCGTTAAAATAGCATGTCACAAATTTCGGAGTAATTATGTTTTTCGGAACATTCAGGAAAAGCATATCGATATTCATTACGCATTTACAGATCTCGAAAATTCGATATTTATGTGGAACATTGGGGAGGTTTACATATAAAGACTTACGTCATAAGTAAATTTTTAAAAATGAAATGTAAATAAATAACGACTGAATAATTATTGTAAATATTGCAATGTATACTGAAACCAATGTTAAGAGCTATGAGTAATCAGCATTTAAAATAATATTTGAAAATATTTGAAAATATTTTTTAAGATTTTAAAAACATGCATATTATTAATTAAAATATTTTAAAAGTTTTATTTATATTTTACATATTTTACGTTATTTATTGTTATTTTATAAAAAACGTGATTATGACGCAATGTCCTCATTTATGTACATTTATCACGGAGTGATTCATGAATATTTTATTCGTTTTGATTTTTAAGATACGGACCGTATCATACGGTCATATATGAAAGTATAGTTACAGCGTTATTCAGAGTTTAGAGGACAGTGTAAAGCGTCATTTCAAAAGCTTATTTTACATTATATTAGTTATTTAAAGCATCATATGTCAGCACAAAATTTCGAATACACTCATGTGTTCACTGTAATTAATGAAAAAATACACTTTTATCGTTATGATTTTCTCATTTATTATTTAATAAATATTATAAAAGAACTGTCATATTATAGTATAATTATCATTCATTTTAAATATCAAATTTATGAAAAAATAAATTAAATAATTTACGAATATATTAATAATTTAAAAGTAAATTTTTAAAAAATCGATATAAATATAAAGGAAAACATACC
Source organism: Mesoplophora pulchra (assembly GCA_034697405.1). Classification (NCBI taxonomy): domain Eukaryota; kingdom Metazoa; phylum Arthropoda; class Arachnida; order Sarcoptiformes; family Mesoplophoridae; genus Mesoplophora; species Mesoplophora pulchra. Next base: position 7,395 of record JAQIXB010001607.1, read on the forward strand.
GTATATTTCGTCATCATTATGTGTATATATATGATAAAGTGACGTGTGATGAAAGAACAGAAAAACACTGAACGTTTATAGAGTATATCATTGTGTTTTCGAAAATATTAATTAAATTTTTCCGCAATAATTTTATCGTAAAATATCCTTATAATTAATTGAAATAATGGCATCGATCGATTCATTTATTAATTCGTTTAATAGAAAAGTGTATGTATATATTCATAGATAAATGTATTTATAAATTAATATTAAATTAATTGATTATCGATACAAAAGTGAGCCGCACGTTCAAACACATCTGAAAGATGTGTATTCATGTATGGCCATGGCTATGATGTCAGCAGCTTTAGGCGGTTATGTCCATCTCTTTACGAACATAATTCAGGTAAAATATTAAATGTTAATTTATATTAAAATGAAAGACGTTAATTAACATTAAATGAATGAAATAAAAGGGCGGATTTTTAACGGCATTAATCGCCATTGGTTTTGCGATGGCTCTTTATTCGACACCGGATAATGGCAAAAACCGAAGCACACGCATCGCATATCTCATGGGATTTGCATTTTGTGCCGGTATTTTATTTATTAATTTTTAAGCGAAATTTTGATCATTTTATGCTTAATTTTAATGATTGAAAATGACATTAAAACAATAAAAGCGTTTATATTAAAATGTTAATGTTTTGATATATGAAAGGTTTGGGATTAGGACCATTAATGGAAATCGCGATAATGGTGAATCCATCGTTAATCCCAATGACGTTCCTTTACACGTCTGTTATTTTCGTGTGTTTCTCTCTCAGCACTTTTTTCAGTGATCAGAAACAATGGATATATCTGAGCGGTGCACTCACGTCACTCCTCTCAATTCTCTTAATGATGTCATTAATCAATTTGTTCATCGGTTCGAAGCTCTTATTTCAGGTATGATATAATAAACATGTAATTTAATATTTTTTAAATGAATTTTATAATTATTACATATTTATGCATTGTGAATATTATACATAATATAAAAATGTGAATAAATAATATTTATTTAATTATATAAATATTTAGGTTCACCTGTATTTGGGCTTTTTTATGGTGTGCGGTTTTATTATGTATGACACGAGCATTATAATAGAAAAGCGTAGACGCGGAGATACCGATTACGTTATGTATGTTTTTATGATTTAACATTTTTAATATTTAATATTTTTAAATTTATGAATTGAATTTATTTATGAAAATCATAGGCATTCTGTACTTTTATTCGTTGATTTTTTGGATCTTTTCCGTTATCTTTTGATAATGCTCACTCAAAAGGTATTATAATAATATTATTATTATATTAATTAACATGTAAACCTCTCTAAAAAGGTATTAAAATATACATGTAAACATCATTGTATAATGAACTCAGAGTTTACAAAATGCTTCACAATTTATTGCATTGAAAATGCAAAATTTTGTATTTTTTTGAAAATTAACAAACAATTACAGTGTTCGGAACCACTGCTGAAATTGTAATTTAATATAGAAATATACACATTATGCATTTAATATGCTTTTTAATCCAATACATGTCTATTTTAGCACTGTTTCCCATCACTGTAATTTAAAATAAAAGCAGACTATAGTCCAATTAGAATTGGAATTCTATTTTTAGAGAGGGATTTTACGATTTATAAATACTAAAATTAACAAAAATGTTGGTTTTTATCATTTACACCCGTGAAGTAATGAGTATAGATTGAGTATAGCTCTATGTATAGCTTCTACAGTGCGATCAAAATTATTAGAATGTGTGTTGAGCATAACTGCATGCATATGCATATGTTAGGTATTAAACATGTAGAAATAAGCATATGCATGTATATGGATGCCGCACATTTAGTATATTATAGCACTTTATAATAGAACTTTTATTATTTATTAATAGTAAATGTATAATATAATAATATAAATACTATAACTATTTCATCACAGGCGTGAAATGATAAAGGGCCATAAGTTTTATATTTTATAATTTTAGTCATTTATTACTTAAATATAAATGATTTCAATTTTTTTTTATCATTTTAGGAACAGAATAATCAAAAAAAGAAAAAGTAAAATGATGATATTTCAAATGAATAATGAGTGTTTTATAAATGTAATAAATATAATAATAGATATGTCCGTATGTTTCTGTCAATATTCATATATATTCAAATGAAAAATGTAAATTTTTTCGATTATTTAAAAATATCAATTATTATAATGATATATAAATATTTAATTTTTTATGTATTATTTAATTAAAACATTTTTGATTCAATAAAAATTTATATAAAAATCTATTATGAAATAAATCGATTTTTTATTCCATAATTTGGTAGTTATAAACGTAGCCTTTTATCACCTTAGGGTTTAAGCATTTAATATGCGTATTAATAACACCTTTTGTTAAATTATTAAACCATAATTTGATAAAAGGTGTTTATAATTCACAGGTAATGTTTTTCATGTTTTAATTATAAATTTAAATAATAAATCTCTTAAAATATATTATATGTATTTAGGGATGGGAAAATTACGTAATTATCTTTTTGACTGTAATTTTCTGTAATTATCAATTTTTAAATTATTTTTTTAAAAATTTTATTACAGAAATATTAACACATTAATTATCACCATCGATTTCAATATATTCGGTTTCACTGTCACTTTCAGTAACATTAATAT
>JAQIXB010001608.1:0-10108 GCA_034697405.1 Mesoplophora pulchra
AAATTATTACTATTAAGTAATTATAATTAAATAAAATTTAATATGATTTTTGGCACAAATTTTTTTAACACCCTGTAGTTCTATATTAAGATGATAATATTTATTAATTGCAAAATATTCCAATATTTTAAAGTAAAATATATTTGAAAATACTAAGCACCGATCACATAAATACAACTTTTTTAGAGACATTTAAAATTTAACTTTTATTTTTCTCATTTTTACTAAATTTAAATTTATTTTTTCAGTCAATTTTTTTAAAATTTTTATATATTTTTAATGTATAAAAATTTTAAAATCAAATTTAAAATCAAATTTTGAAATTAAATATATGTATAAATTTTAAGAATTATTGTTTATTATATTAAAAATAAATTGAAAGTGTGTATGTGCAGAGCGTATTTTGCAGCTCTATACAAATATTAGGGGTCGCAATTAATTAGAGACTGAAATTATTTTAAAACGGAAAAAATACCCTCAGATTCAATATAAATAGAAATTTGTAAATATGAAAGGACAGGAAAATTGTTCATTGAAAGATCTCAGTGCAAAGAAAATGTAAAAAAAATTAAAATCAAAAAATTAATTAGCAATTAATAGCTAAAAATATAAAAAAAGTCCAATTCAGTGTGTCCGAAGGAAACTCCGATTAATTGGAAATTCGGGAGTTTACGCATCATATATTAATAAAAATTAATAAAATATATTATTTTAATTGTGTTTAAAATTTTGTTTAAAAAATTAATATTTTAATAAAATAAATTACATTTAAACACAGTCGCACCATAATATGGTCGAATAATATTTAGATATGTTAATATATTCAATAAATACATTAAAATAAAAATATGACTAAAATTTAATGACGAATATTATAATCATTATCATATAAATTTTACGCATACATTATTCGAATTATGAAAAACGCAATTTAAAATGTCGTCTATGAATGTATGTGTATAATGAATCAAATGAATCAAAACATTGTCGACGTACGACATTCGAATGATGTCAGAGTAAAATGTAATGATTATTATTTATAAACATTTATAATATTTTTAAACTGTGATTGAATAATTAAGAGATAATCAGATAAAAGTAACACATGCATTTTTGAATTTTTAAAATTTTTTGCTAAAAATTGTATTGATAATGGTCATATCCAATAACAGCGATGATACACACATCCACGATATTATTTTAAAAATATAATTTTAAGATTATCATGTTTTTTAAATGTTTTAACAAAAATTTGAATTTACTTTTAAAGAATTATATTAATAAAAAGAAATTTAAATCAAAATATTTAAATATGCAAATATTTTAAAAATAAAAATTTTATATTTTACACTAAATTTTAAATTTTTTTGACATAAAAATTTTTGAATGTAAATTACAATTTATAATAAAATTATGTATTTATAAAGAAAGTTTGTGAACACTCCCCCTTTGTAAAGGTTATACTGTATACAGTGTTTTCCTTTATTTATGTCTATGACACGCTCCTTTACGCCCCTTTGTGAATACAGTTGCGTGTTCAATCAGCTGTGATACATAAATAAGGAAAAACACTGTATATACACAAATAAATAAAGAATACATAATGATGTTTAAATTAAAAAATCTACAAATTCATTGACGAGAATTAAAGAGATGATTTATTTAAAATCAAATTATATCCATAAAATTAAATCACAAATTTATTAATATTACATTTTTTCAATTAAATGTATTATGGAAATAAATAGCGCCATTCCGTTATTACCCTAAAATTAATTATATAAATAGTTCGTTAATTGTATACTACAAAGTATTAGTAATTACAAAGTGTTTTTAAAGTTAGAAAAGTAAGGTCTTATACCTCGGGGTATAAGACCCCCTCATCAACACCCCGCGTTATAAGACAGGGTCTAAAAATCGGGGTAAAAGGGTAGTTACAAATAACATATTATAGTAAAATTACCGTGAACAATCGGAGAGCATTCGTCCCCATTGCGTTATCTTATTATTTGATGCAAATGTTATTGGACCCGAAACGACTCTGCCGATGACATTATCGTGTTTTAATCGTCCTCTGATACAAAGAGAAATGACAACAGAGGTTTCATCAAAAAAAGCCAATGGCACCACGAAACCAAACGTTTGATTATAAATGGGATCATTCTCATTATTCGATGATACTATATTTGTGCGCTCAGATTTAATCTTTACACCGCCACACATTAACGTTACTTTAGCGTAAGTGTCTAATTTCGCTTTAAATATTATTATTTAATTTAATTTATAAATTATTATATTCTAAATATATACTAATTAATACTAACTGTTCAATCCTTTCAATAAACTTTTTAAATAAACATTATTCTCATTAAATAAGTTTCTGCACCTCAATATGCCAACAGAAAGTCGATCGACATTTGGGAGGTATGTTAATGATACTAAAAGTTGAGGTCCATCTATTGAATATCCCGGCTATTAATTGTTAAAATAATTATATAAATTTATAAAATATAAATACTTTTATTAAAAACTATTACCAGAGATGGACTTTTTAATGGTAAATAATGTTTTTGGTTTTCTTCAGCTTTAGTATGACACGACAGTGAAAGTAATGCGTGACCGATCGCATCGTGACGCCCCTGACGATCGTAATCGTATAGGGACAGTCTCAAATTTCGATTTTTAAGAATTTTGAATTTTTCAATGGTGAAATAAAAGTCTTCGTGATAATGTGGATTCAGAGAGTTCTTTACTTTTCGAGAGCATTGAACTATTTCATTAGTCACTGATCCTCGTCTTTGTGAAGCGCCATTAACATTTGGAATTAAATTAACTTTTATCACTGTGTCATAACCGCGTCTGCGACCCCTTTGGGGTAAGTCCGTTGCACGGTCCAAATGAATCAAAAGCCTTTTAATTAATATAATCATTACACACCAAAATGAACATTGTAATTCCACGCTTTTCCATTACATTTTTCATGCATTTATATTCCCATATTTATAAAAATATTATTTCTGAAATATTTATATGATTACCTTTTTTTGGATTCATTATAAATCGTTGAAAATGAAAGCATTCCAAATGTTAAATTCCCATCCTCAGAGGGACTGTTTTCAGCTTTATTTACCGATGGTCCTGAAGATGCTGATTCTTCAATTATTGTATTTTCACAGCTGATGTTTGCTGAATATTTAACATTAAAATTTGTAATTAATATTAAATTAATTAATTTTTTGATAATTACTTTATTTCAAAATAATTTTATCAGTATTTTTTTATTTAATAAATATTTTATAAAATAAAATATATAATTAATATTATATAAAAATAAAATCAGGAATATAAATTATTTAAGAAATTTAAAATTTAATAATGAATATAAATACATTAATGCATTAAACTAAAATAAAGATAATTTTTATATGCTTAACTTATCCGAACACTTAAACAACAATACCAATAATAAAAGCAGTAACTATTTGCACACGCGACACCCGTACGGATAAACGGAATTTAAAATTGGCATTAGAAAAACATATACTAATACAGTGAACTCTATACAATTTCACATTCTCTATTATTTCACAGTATGCTAAAGTTCCGATTTTGGGGCAATGTTAAAGTATAGGAAAATGAATTCACATTTCATATTTTCACATTTTTGAAAAAACAATCACATACACTCTAATGTTAAAACACTTTAATTTTATAATTTCACAATCGTCAAAAATACAAATAAAATGCTAATCGTTTTTTAAAAAATAGACTAAAGTGCTATTTTTATTTAAAAAATTATTTATTGAAAATAAAATACAATTTAAAATTTTATTTTATTAATAAATCTAATTTTTATTAAAATTAAAAATGACTTTATTTTGTCATTTCATAGAGATATTCACAGTAATATTAACTAAATTATAACTTAAATAATAAATAAAATATTAACTACATGTATATTAATTCATTGTATATAATTTAAAAAATTTATAAAATGTGTTAAATTATGGAAAGTTTACTGTATATAATTGATTTTTTAAGTCTAATTTGATCGGATGCGGACAAATTTATTTAAAAATTTAAAGGGGCATCAAAAATAATTATTAAATCACTGTTTAATATATATTTAATTTTAATTTCAAGAATTCTCTATTCTTTATAACGTTAGGGAACTATACACGAAAACTATATTCAGGAACTATATTCGGAGGTCCCATTTTTATAATATATTTAAATGAGAATTTGTGTATCTTCAGAATCATTTGCCCATAATGGCATATATCTATGGAATTAATATAAAATGCTTAATGTATATTTGGAAAAAATAGCATTTTTCTAAAGTAATTGTATTTCTAACATCATATTAAAATATTATTTTTCCTAAAGGTATAATTGTAATGTAAAAAATATTTATGATATAAAATAAAAATAAAATATATTTTTAATAATTAATACATACGCTCTTTGTATAAAGAAAGTCTAATGCTTCCCGTAGAGTTAGTTCTTTCTAAATATTTCGACCTTTTAAATGATGAATTTCTATGGGACCATTCATGACTATGGCCGGAAATTGTTCGGGAAATATCTGAATGTCGCCGCGTCCTATGAATGTCCTGTGATGTATCATCATCTGCTAATGTCGATGCTGAAGTAATTGAATCTCTTTTTAGATATGACATTTGCGGGACTAATGATTGCACTGAAAATATAAATTTTATAATATTAATGATATTAAAATAGAGGTAAAATACCCGATTGTATTGAGAGACTCCGCTGCGGAATCCAAAATTTTAATGTTTCGGATTCATCATCCTCTTCATTATCATCATCGTATAAATGGTTTTTCTTAAAACATAACCATTTACTTTTTTGCACATTTTCACACAAATTTCTTAACATATTTAAGAATTTCGAACATAAAATGCACATATTTAGAGAAATAACATAATAAAAGGGTATTAATATTATTGTTATAACATTCGCATTAAATGTATTTCAATTGAATGTATGATGCAAAATACTGATGAGTGATTAACTATGAAACTAATGATGTATTATGATGAAAATAATGAATTGTTTCAGTAAAGTATTAGTATACTTTAAGTGCCACAATATTCATTTGCTTCATAATAACGTGGGCGTTCTTATGTTTTAGCATCATTTATACGGGTTTAATATAAGCAAAAAAAGTGACATTAACTTTCATTGCAAAATATGCCATAATATTACAGATAAAAGCAGACTTTTCACAGAATATTAAAGTAACAGATGGTGATGGAAGAGAAAGGATCAAATATAATGCACGACAAAATGTACAGTGTATACACAGGTGCTATAATTGCGCATTATTAATATTAAACATATATGCTGCGGTAATGAAAAAAAAGTGCATTTTTAGATTAAAAATTCACATTTTAAATTTTAATAATAAATTTAAAGTCTGAATTTTTAGCAATATTTAACTCAAATTATTAAAATTAAAATTTAATAAAATATTAAAGTGTATTTGAATAATTATGGTGTATTTAGTAAAAAATTTTAACTTTAAACTTTGTTAATTAAATTTATTTTATAATTTTAAATTTGTATTTATATAAAATTTATTATGATTTATTTTGCATTAATAATTGGTAAATATTTAACAATTTTATTACAAATCACAAAAACAGAATGCATTCTAAAGTCACCAAAGATTATATTATAATTAAAAAAATCGTACATTTAATGCATTTATTTTCTATTATCAGAAAATATCATTATTAATGATTTATTATATTTCATTATTATCATAACCCTCATGTTTGTTAAACGATTACACAATTATATAATGAAATTAATTAACATTATGTTTTTAGGTCATATACGATCACAATATATATGATTCAATAATAATGTTTTCGAAAAAAATGTTATTTTTCTTTCGATCTCAGGTGTTAAGTGATTCAAAAGCTTTTTATGTGAAACTAAATAAATAATCATCGTGCGTATTGTAAAGTCTCAAACACTATTGAAACTTTCAATTTGAAAGTCTCTCATAAGTGTCTAAAATATCAGGTGTTCTTATGCTGGCGATTTATAATATGCCAGTAAAGAATGCTATTTCTACTAGTTCTATAACTACTAGCTTTATAATGATAAAAAGCTTATAACAGTATTTTGTTGGTTTATTACTTTATTACTATGACGTCAGTTGATATTATTACATATCGGATAAATGAGTCCGGAATCGGCATAGCAAATTACATTGAAGTGAATGTACGCACCTGTTTTTGAATGATTAAATAGTTTTTGTTAATTCAATTGCTATTATATGCTATTACTTTGCTATATTATGGTTTTTAATGCTATTTATTTATAATGTATATTTATTTATGTTAAACGCAATTAAAATGATTTTATCGTTATAAATATTAAATATTTTATTATCGAATATTTTTTAATTTTATTTTTAATTTTATTAATTTATTATTTTAAAATTTTTTAGTGTTAATTTTAATGTGATTTTTAAATAAATTAATATTAAAAAAATTAAAAAATCATAATGAAGTCATATACTCAAACAATTGATTACACACAAAATAATCATTATAATAATAAAGAAATCTCAATGCGTAAAGAAAATACCGATGATGATAGTTTATTGCATCATTTAAGTGATATTCCATCATCAATATTGATACCGATTGTAATATCGATCGCATGTATTTTAAGTATATTTTCATTGTTTTTAATAAAATGTCTAAGAAAACGGCAGCAAAAAGCGGCTCAACTTTCAGCGATGACCCCAAAAGTGACGGGATTATATGCCGGTGTAAGGGCCGATCATCCCATTGAATTCGTGGTCCCGACGATCACAGTCAAAGAAACGACACCGTCATTTTCAACGGATCATGAATCATATTCAGAATCGGATTTTGGATTTGGAAATTATGGATATAATTCTGATCGTGACACACGCCATAGAAACAGCCGTTATTCAATATTTGCGGACGAAATTAGTAAAGGACTTTATGAGAATATCGATTTAAATCCACAAAAAAATGGTAAAATTATTTTCGTCGTCCATTACAGTATCAACAGACAGCAGCTCCTTTTAACACTATTATCAGCAAAAAATTTACCGCATAAAAAGCATAATTTAAATTCATTCGCAAAAGTTGTGCTATTACCGGATAAAGCACCAAAATTTGTAACAAAAGTACAAAAGAATAACAATGATCCGATATTTAACGAATTATTTGTGTTTCCGGCGCGAAGAGACACTTTGGATCAGCGCGTGTTACGCATTACACTTTGGAATAGCGACAGTTTCACGCGCAAAAGTCTCATCGGTCAATGCTTTTATCCCTTACAAAATGCAGGCATTCATTGTGGCATATGCCATGATGTCATATCTGAAGATATAACATGCGATTTAACTAATGTAAGTTAATAACAGTGAAATTCATTATTTAATCATAATTTTTAATAAAATATTTTATAATATTTCAGAATCAACAGTCGTCTAATGGTGAACTGTTTCTTTCGCTCACATTTAAACCCGATTCTTCGACATTGACTATGGAAGTACTAAAAACGCGTAATTTAAGTATGAAGGATGTTAATGCAGGTATTTTCATAAAATATATTTTAAGCGATTATTTAATTCAATTAAATACTTATATAAACTGAAAATCACCATCAAATGATATGCTTATCATTTTCATGTTTATTTAGAAAATTCTTATATATTAAAATATATTTATATATTCTTAAACTTTAATCTTCAGATTTACTTAAAAAAAGTGAGAACATATTGTATATGATAATGAAATAGTTTCATAATGATAATAAAATATGTAGGTTCACATGTACAGTGCTTAGCCAAATTAATGGGGCATATATTTATCTTTTATTTTGAATTAAATTTAAATACATTTAAAGTGTTTAAGAAATTAATTGAATATATTATTTGAATAATGGTGTTTAATATTTAATTATTAATTTTTAAATATCATTTTAAATATTTAATAAATTAATTTTAAAAACTCATATAATTTATTGAAAATTTTTTTTAATTTTTATTATTAATTTAAAAAATTAAAATATTATATCATTTTAATTTTAGGTCCAAATTAATAATAAATATGTAAAAAAAATTTCTGATGAATTTAACGAAAATTCAGTATTTTCGTTAAATTCTAATTTTTATAATTATTAAATTATTTTAAATAATTTTAAAAATTTGATTAAATTTAATAAAATTCATCATAATGTAGTATTTTATAACATTGCAATTTACTTAATTTAAAAATTTGCAATTTTTTATAAAAATTTCCTTTTAATTTTTTAGAAAATATACTAAATTTTTAAATTTTTAAAAATTTTTCACGGAATTAATAAAAAATTTATTAATATTTAGCAATAATATTAATGTCGAGGATATGGGCATTTATTTATCATTTAATTTATTTTCGGATTTTTCAGGCATTTTACAGTGCGACCATATTTTGGTCATACCCTTAAAATATGCATTATTTTAGAATATGCCCAATTTTTGTATTTAAAACATAATTAAATAATTTTTTAAATTAAATATTATAGATTAATGTCTATATTTTTAATTTGTAACAAAATAATTGAAATAAATTTATTAATTAATGCCTAAAAATTAAATTAAAAGTCAAAGATATGTGTTTTTAAAAGATGCTCCATTAATTTCGTTAAAACTATAGGTACAAATATACTATATTTATAATATATTTTAAGGTGTTTACAGGGTGTTCATTTTAAAAGATGTCCAATTATTTTAAGATATTGTTAAATATGATTATACATGTATTATTATTGCATTATATGATATTACTAAATTTATTATATAATCATAATAAATTATATTAATAAAGAAAATAGACCTATTAAATTGTGTGTCCGTGTATAAAGTTTACATTTGACCTCACATATTAGATTGGTCTTATAGCGTTGTGTGAGACCATAAGGGTCTTATACCACGAGGTAAATGCCATGGTATAAGAACTTTTTGATTTTACCCCCATTATGATCTTAATTAATACTTATATAAGTATGAACACCCGCTATAAGACTCACAAATAAATGAGGCAAATCTGTATCATTAAAAATTTTTATGTTTACATTTTCCATATATTCATATGTATATTATCCACAAAAAATGCATATAAACATTAGCGTATGTTTAATTACTTATATACAAGTTTCCTCATTCTGTAACCTATAAATTGCAAATGAATAAGGATATGATTCTGTTTTTTATAAAGGGCGCAAAGCATGTAAAATGCAGAATCATATCCCAATTCAATTGCAATTTATAGCTTACAGAATGAGGAAACCTGTATTACATTATACATGTATTTTCACATTAAGTAATAGTAATAGCGTTTGACCGTCATCTGATCATTTATATGTATTATACATATACAATACATATAAATAATATCGGTTAAATTCCGGTATATTCGGTTGTATATTAAACCGAAATATGACATGACGTGACGGGTAAATATATACTAGTAATATTTAATTTAAAGTTTGTGTAATAATCTTATTTAACAATGTTACAATAATTGAGTATACATTTAAAAGAAACACTCAGTATTTGTATGTAAAAGTGTAATGATGGGATTTTTATATTTATAAATTAATTTATTGTTTAATATAAATTTTAAGTTTATCATTTTGAATATTTAGTTTATGTAAAGGTGGTATTATATTTGAGGAAAAAACGTGTCCGGAGCAGGAAAACACCGGTAAAAAAGGCTCAGAATGAAGTGGAATATAATGATACTTTTCATGTGCATGTTTCTCGTGAGGCATTAAGCGAAGTATGTTATAACACTGATTATATCGTTTATTTTGAGCATCAATCAGATGACGATATATATATATAAAAATATATTAAAATATATTAAAATATATAGTTTTATAATATATATATACAGTAAAACCTCCGTAAGACCGGACCTCTACAAGATGAATCCTCCTTAAGACGGAATGAAATTTTGGGCCCGAAACCCTCCCATAGACTTAACATTAGGGAAAACCTCTACAAAACGGAAACGAACGATTTTTCGTTAAATAATAGTATAATTAG
>JAQIXB010001609.1:0-10105 GCA_034697405.1 Mesoplophora pulchra
ATCATTATCATCATTATCATCATTATCATCATCTTCAGAATGTCCTAATATCGTTTCATCCGTTTTCTGTTTTTATATTAATATATTAAAATACAGTTTTACCTCAAATTTTATTATATGCTTATATCGTGAGAAAATTTACTATTAATTCATATAAATATCTATGGGAAAACATTGAATCAAAATTTGAATCAAAATTTACTTATTATTTGAGGCGAATTCAGTTATGATGTAATATCTATGATAAGTTATCATTGATAACTCACGATATAAGCATAAAACAGTAACTGATCGTGAATCACGATTCGTAAATTGACATTTTACCTTTGATGTTTGACTCTTTTTAACATTCGTATTTTTTGTGTTTAATTTTCTTTTATTTTTATGAAAATGCTTTTTTTGGGTATGGTCATTGCAGCATTTTGACACTATTCCCATCGCTTTTATCGTATTCAATTGAATTGAATTTAATAATGTTAATAATGAATTTAATTCACGTTTTAATATATCATTCTCTTTTTGCAGTTTAATACACTGACGATGCAATGATGACATTTTCTAATTTTTTAATTAAATTTTTTATTTATTTTATTATATGATAATTTAATTATAATTATAATTAATTGATTATGATTTATGATTAAAACTCATTCATTGCAATGTTTACATTTAGAATTCATTTAGAATTTGATAATGATATGATGGCGTATTTTGTGACTTAATTCGTCTCTCATTTTATTAATTTTAAACCTTTTAAATTAAAAGGTTTAATTGAAAGGTATTAATATATGAGCGAATTTTAACACAAATATTACATTAAATTCTAATGTTTTCATTTTTTATTAAATTATTCATACATAAATAACGCATTAAAATGAAAATGATTTAAATTTAATTTAATTTTTGTGTTTTATTAACAGTTAATGCTTAACGTATACATTCATTTAATTAAATTTAATTAAATTAAAGCTAAAATTTTTGTAAAATTCAATAATAATAATAATAAAATTTTTATAATATTTTTAAAATCACTTTTCGTTTATCATTTTCGTACCGATTTACCTCACATATTATACGAAATATTAAAATAGTATATTATGGTTTATACTTATGCTGTAATTAAATCATTATTTTATAAATAAAAATAAATATTTATATTTTATAAATATTTTCATAGTGTTATATCAGAGTATCATTAAATTAAATGCTAAACACCCATTTCCTTAACTTAAACATGACCATTTAGTTTGAGTCATATGACGGTATTATATCTAAAAATATAAATCATATGTTTTTGCATATCACATATATATTCAAATACCGTACTGTGGTGTTTCACCGTTAATTATGCATATATACAGTTCAAAGGTGTTTTGTGCATATGATACAATATTCACATAAAATTGATATAAATAAAGATATTAAATTGCACAGTATATGTGAGGTAAATATGTATATATCATAATCATTCTGATTTATGTTTACGTTTTTTGTGCTTTAAAATGACGCTATTATATGCTGAGGTAAAATCGCATCCGAAAATGTCGCATTTATAGGGTCTTTCACCGGTGTGCACGTGTTTATGCTGCTGAAGTGACTTCGAAGTGCGTGTCGCGAACACACATCCGGGCCAATCACACTTATATGGGGTTTCACCTGTATGTGTTCGCTCATGCTTTTTTATATCACCCGAACAACTACTGGCATAAGTACATCCCGGCCAATCACACGTAAATGGCTTTTCACCCGTATGTGTACGCCGATGTTCTCGTAAATTACTGTTAAAATTTATTTTATATTTTTATTTAATTAATTTTATTAATGTTAAAATCAAATAAATTATAATAAAAAAGTGGACATACGAATTGGCAGTAAACGCCATTCCACATCCGGGCCAATCACATGTATAGGGTCTTTCTCCGGTGTGTCTCCGCCGATGAATGACTAAACACAGTCTTTGTCCGGCTCTGTAATCGCAGTTCGGCCATCCACAGACGTACGGCCGTTCACCGCTATGCACCCTCAGGTGTTTTTTCAATGAACTGCTGTCTGCGAATTGACGTGTGCAGTTCGGGTATAGACATTTGTATTGTTTTTCCGCACCGTGAACAGCATAATGATTTAAACTGTACATAAATGACAATTATTGTTTTATTATTATTAATGAATATAATAATTTATAATCATAAAACATAAATATTAATAAATAAATGCATTATTTATATGTAAATATCTAAATATTAAAAAAAACTTTTAATAATTAACAGTTTAGCATTTCGTATTAAAAATTAATATTTAATTAAAAATATATATATAAAAATTAATATTTTAATATGAAATGCCGTATTATCACAGAGCATAAAATAAAAAATTATAAATAAACTAAAAAAAGGAGAAACTCACGCATTCCCCCTCTGTCCGAATGTCCGTTCACATCCGGGCCATTCACAGTGAAACATTCCATCTTCAGATGGAAGTACTTTAAATACGCGATCGCCTATGGTCACCGATTTGTACCTTTTGTCGGGATCCGAAAACCGTGGGTATTTCCGCGGTGTGTACGGTCCTCTTTTTTTGTAACCATAGGGTGCTGATGATGCTGATGATGCGGCTGAAGACACCGCTGTCGATGATGTCATTGATGCACATTTTCGGGGTTTTAACGTCCGTTTAATGGGCACTGAACGCTCATGTTTCCGTTTCCGCTGTTTCATTGTCAATGTCCAATCGGGATCTTTATCATGGGATTTAACGCCTAAAGTATGATCATCGTCATTATCACCATCATGTTCTTCGACATTTTCCGATTCTGTACCATCATCATCATCATTTTCGACTAAATTTTGAGCTAAAAATTTGTGCGTATTTATTCCATGATCATCATCATTTAGATTTTCTTTGATCATAGCGTCGATCATATCATAGTTTTCATCATTTTCATCGTAATTTTTACTTTTATCATCGGATATCTAAAAAATTAAAATCACATTTTTAATAAAAACATAATAAATAATTCATTTTTTAAAATAATATTTTAAATTTTCATAAAATACCGATATACACATTTATTTTACTAAATTATTTATACGTTAAAATGTGAGGAAAAACGGTATTTAATTTATATATAAAAACATGATATATATGCATATATACATTAATACAATTGTATATACATACATATTGATTATGATTAAATCGATGATTATCATGATCATGATCATTGTCGTGATGATGATAATGATCATGATGATCGATGTCTTTAAACATTCGTTCTTTAATCAGTAAATCATTGAATTGTTTATCATTCACGCGTTTCGAGACGATGGTCATGGCCTTTGAGGCATTGGCCTGAATCACGCTCAAATACGTTATTAAAGAACTTAATTCACGTCTTAAGACACCATTCTCTTTCTTCAGTTTAAAGCATTCCTCACGAAGAACCGTCACTGACATCGATGATGATGATGATGTCTCTTTTAATGATGATGATGATGATACAATGGTATTTGTTAATGATGATAATGCCGATTCTGAAGATGCTGACACTAAACATTCAGATGATGGTATCATCGCCATTTTATCGTTTAATAATATTCTTTAATATTATAATTTTTTTTATTTTTTTATCGTTTAATGATAATGATATTTTTAAAAATAATAAATGACAATTTTTGTTTCGAATTTATTTATGAATAATTATTCATTATCATTTAAATGCCATAATATTATGATATTATGATAATACATGAATTACGTTCACATATATTCATATGCATTTTCAATGAGAATATGATTGCATTTTTCAAATACCTTTTTACCTTTGAAAATACCCTTTTACCGCTCATATAAAATATTATAACTCATGATAAAAGTACATTTTTATTTTTTTAACGCATTAAAAAATATATTTTATTAAATATAAAACTATTATTTCACAATTAATGAATTAATACATCGGTCATATGTATCTTTGAATTTATATATCGGCATTTAAATTATGCCCTAAAATTTTTATAAATTAAATAAATAATAAATTTAAATATTTTTTATATTAAATTTTTCATAATAATTTTTTGAATAAAAAAGACACATTAATAAATGAGGATGTGCATTGTATAAAGATTAAGGACATTAGTTTTTTGTTAATTGATTTTAATAATTTAGTGTTAAAAGTTATATATTTTACTATGTACCGCTATGAGAGTGTCCTTAAAATTTTGTCATACACTGTAACACTGAACATGAGAATTATTTGCAATAATATTGTTATTATGATTTTAATATTTTCATATATTAACTATAATATTAACTATGATAGTAAACAGCATGATTAAGTGAATATTAAACATAAATAAAATGTATATAAAACATATGTCAAAATAAATGTATATTAAACATTATATCGTATGTAAAAGTTATGAGTTTTTATTTGTACATTGCGCAATGTAACGATGTTACAAATAAGAATAACTCATAACTTTTCATACGATATGCATAAATAAATTCTGAATTCAGAGGACACTCAAAAATGTAACATTTGAACTTTATATTTAGGCTCAACTTAGGCTTAAACTTAGGCTTAGGCTCGAGCATGAGCCTTATCAGGCTCAGGCTCAAAATTATTGAGTTTTTTAGATTTATTAAATGCAAAATTTAAAATTATATTTAAAAATGTATTTATTTTTATAATTTTAATAATATTGTTGTGTATTAATAATTGTATTTTAAATAAATTTAAATATAAAATTAGGATTATTTTTAAAAATTATTATTGAATTATCACTAAAATATCAATAATATACTATTTATTGTTAGTATCGTGTATATGAATGTGGTATAATACAGTAATATCATGATACAACAAATGTCACTTTAAATAATTAATAAAATTTAAAGACTATGATAATGTTACAAAATATTATTAATATATTTTTTAAGTTTAAAAGTTTATTTTATAAAATTTAACTGAAACTATTCAATTATTATTATTATTAATTTTACATAAATATTATTAAAATATATTAAATTCATTATTATAATATATAATTTTTAAAAATTATAAAATTTCTATTAAATTATTGTTAAATTTTTTAATTAATTTTAATGGTAATTCCGCATTCATTTTCGTCATTATGTTCATTTAATTCCATAGTTTCATAAGAATTTTGTGCATCGGACTTTTCACCCCTTTTATTGGTCCTAAAAAATTATTTTTAAATAAATTATATAAAAATTATATTTTTAAAATATTTATTACATTTTTAAATTTATCATTTCTTTATAATGATATAATATAATTTATGTGAAAATTTTTAAATGTTTTTAAACTTTTATTATAAATATTTTTTTAAAAAAACATATAATAATGAATTTTAAAAATTTTATAAAAAATGTTAATAATGAAATCATTTATTTTAAAATGTAAATGTTTTTGTGAATGAACTTTTATTTCATAAATATTTTAAAATAAAACTAAAAATTATAAATAAATATATGATTATTTTAATCGATAATTAATTATCATATCATATGTCAATTTTTTGTGTGCACACATTATACAGTGTTTTTTCATTGAACTGTCATAAGTAACAAATGTCAATAATATATATAAAAATAAAACGGAAATGTCTGGAGATATAAGACTAATTCTGATATGATAAAGGACTATAAAGTGAGGTCAAAGGGTATTTACATTAACGTTTATAAATAGCTAATAATTTATTTATGCCTAAAATTAAAGACTGTATATTTGTCATAAGATTATGATAATGGCATTTTTCGTAATATAATGTGCGGATATATTAAGAGAGGTAAATGTGTATTTCGCCATACCTTTTAATGAGAAAGTTTTGGTCATTAATGCATTTCCATGCGCTGCTCTTTGATAATTGTTCCGTGATATTCATACGTTTTTCTGTACATTTATTTTCGTTTCCGTTTCCGTTATTAGCGATTCTTAAGACATTTCCATTCGATAATGGAATTTCCATTTCCTTTGTATTTTCCGCGTCTTTAGTTTTGTCATGATCTGTTTGACCTTTGGCCTGAGAATGTTCTTTGGCCTTTTGAAGGGCGTCGTGTTTTTTCCTTTTCGTGGATTCGGGCATTATATCGTCCAAAACTTTAAGCTCATGACGCGTGAACACATAATCCAATAATTTTCTTATGATTATCATTACGACCAACTTTTAGAGGTCATATTTAAGGTCAAAGTACATGTTAAAATAATGGAAACTCATTTCATGTTTTAATACATTATGTTTACTAAAAATTGCAATTCAATGTTCAGTGTGAATGTAAAAGTTTATGTGCGTATGTTTCTCAACGATTTATGCACATAATCAATTTGCAAATATTTAAATCCATTTTAATATTAAACATAATGTATTTTATATTTTAATATATAATATTATATTTATAATATGCTAATAAAAGGGCTAAAGTTTACACTGTATTAGCACAGTGCAAAAAACTTATTTAACTATTAATACTAAAATTTTAGTTAATTTAAAATTAACAATGAAATTGTAAATATATACACATGAAACTTTATATTAAATAATTATGAGTTTTTTTAATGTTTATTTAATATAAAATTTCATAATAATAAATAAATGATATTTAATATTTAAATATTAAATTACAATGAAAATAAATAAAAAAAATAAAAAATATGAATGAAATTACCATTAAAGGGAAGGATATGGATGTGACTTTTATTGATTTTATGGTCCATAAAAGAGCAAAACATATCAATTGAGTGACCGTAAAGAGGTGTACACGCGAAGTCGGAACCTGACGTAGGAACAGATAATCGGGTTGATACTTAACGGGCATGAAAAATATCAATATCCGCTCAAAAAACTAGAAATTATGACAAAATTCACTATTAAATATTAGTAAAAATCATATTATTTTATTGTCATTTTTATAATCATTTATTTATAAAACTTTTATATATGTAAACTGACACTAAACACTTATATTAACTTTTAGTGCTATAGAAATTGCTAAAAATATTACCGGAATATAGGAAAGTTAAGTGCACCAGTAATAGAAGCCCATGGGCTTATATTAGGGCAGTGGGATTGTATTCGAAGCTCACATTATTTATAATAATATAAAAGTTAATCATTTAAATTAAAAATTTTATCTATAATTTAAGCATATTTTAAGATATAATGTAAAAATAATAAAGACACAGATACTTAAGAAAAATGCGATTAAAATTATATTTAATTATGTGTATTCTTAATTTTTAATAAAATATCGTTCAAATATAAGCTAATATCAAATTTAAAGTTTATGCCAAATATAAGCCCGGGCTTCTAATTGGTCCACAAATTTTACTCTAAAAATGATTTGCCAAATAGAAGCCCGGTGCTTAACTTTACATAATCCGGTAATTCATTTTTTTAAAATTAAATTTAATATTATAAATTATACTGTTTATACCATAAAAACTTCTTAAACATCTTCGAATTTTTAAAAAAATATTTTAATAATTATAGGATATTATTAGAAGATTTACGGTATATATATATATATATATATATAATATGTATAAAACCTGTGATCCTTTCAAAGAGTTCGTTCCCATATAAAGAAAGACACCATAGAGTACAGGCATAGGGATGCGTCTTAAGACACGGGTGAAGAACACTGAGAGACCGCATAATATAAATATCAATATTTGAGTCAAGCGCTGTTCACGAATCCCTAAAATTAGAGGATTTTTAGGAATTTCCTTATTTTATGAATAATTTTTAAAGAATAATGTGAATAATTAGCCTATCATATGATAAATGAGTTATTTATTTTTTAAAATAAAAATTAATTTATATTTTTTACAGATGCGTCCATGTTTAACGCCATTCGCGTATTTTACTGTAAATTTTTTAAACCTGAACATGCGCATATCATGTTAGTATTAAGATACAAAATTGGCGTTAAACTCGAATTTCTCTGTAAAGATATAAAATATAATATAATCACGTGATGGTCCTAACCTAAGAATTGAGGTTTATCCCCCGGTGCTGCGCTCTCTGATTCCATCCGCAATGAGTTGACATGTGTCATCGCCAATACTGTTGCGGCGACGAACCATGGTAACCCAAACAACGAACATATTGCTATTAATACCGCCAAAACAAAGAGGTCCAAATGGTAACCGCACCCTTTCTATTAGTATATGTCAGCATTTTATTGCTTTTTTAATATAAATTTTATATTTACTTTTAGTTTATTTTCTTTTCTATTTATTATGACCGCAGTTATTTGTTGGTCCATAAAGATTAGTATTGTTGCTAGTAGAGCCGGTACTACCGCTGCTATAGATACCCACCAGGGAATTCCTTCAAACATGGGCACGATCCATTCCCTGTGAGGCGATGTTGGCTTTAATCATACAATATTTTAATAAACTAGTTTTCATTAGTTACTATTACTTTTAGATAAATTTAAAATATATTTTTAATATAATATTAGTACAAAACTTAACCCATTGAATGAAATGGAAGGCATACCTTAAATTCTGTGGGAACCATGAGTTTGGGGGTCTCTAAACCGATCCAATTATCGAGTGCGGTGACAGTGAATATTGCTATGGGCACTGAAAAGTCACTTAGGGTATGACGGTATTTTGTGGGGAAATACGGTGCTAATTTAAAGTTTTTCAATGATACGGACATGAAAAACGTCAATAAAAAGAGAATAATCGATAATAGATACACATCACTATAATATTGTACGGTGTCACATCCATCGCCAAAGAGTGTACCATTATTGTTTAAACAATTCTCTAATGCCGTATCATTACGATATGAGCTTTGAATTTGGGACATATTTCCATCGCCATTTTTGTCGCAAAAACATTCATATAATAATGGTCGATGCGGATGTGTATTAATGGGATAATGATTATTAATTTCCATTAACTATTTAATTATAAACATAAATATTTATTAATTTAATTACTTTTTGTTACCTTAGGTTAACATAATGTGCATTACTATGTATGTTGGAAATAGACCCGGCCTCAAGTTTAGAAATTTTTCCTTTTTTATAACTTTCTTATAACTAGCAAATCAATAGAATAAGCTCGGCTCGAGCCTGAGCCTGAGCCTACGCTCAATTTATGAAGGTGTTGAGCCTTAAGGCTCAGGGTAAGGATCAAGGGTTTTTGAGCCTATTCCATTCAATACTTATAACTGAACTTAAAAAATTTGGAAGTAAAATATATGGGAAAATTGGAAATCTTTAAAATTCCCTTTTTATCTGTAATGCTAACATTAAAAGTATAATAACATGATGGTGTTTTCTGTTTATATCGTGAGACAAACCTATGCTCATAATTAATTTAGTGAATACCTTTTCAATGGCTTTGTATATAAAAATGACTGAAATGAGTGTGGCGAAATTTTCTTCGGTAAAACGGGTAATATAACATACGAATGCGGACGCGTCTAAAGCCACGAAAATAAATAATATAAATGACGTCCAAAGACCTATCCATAAACGCACCGTCAAATAATGGTAATTATGCGATCTATAATTAGATTCTGAATTTACACATATATTATTATAATTTAATGTTATATTATATTTTTAATTTTAAAATACAGTTAAACCTCTATAATCAGCTTTATTCTTTTCTCAAAATTCTTATATAAAATTTTGTATTTTCTAAATTAATACATTATATTAATTAAGAAAATACAAATTAAATTTTTAATTAATTTAGTTAATAGATATTGGAAATATACATGTGTGTATATATACTATAAACTATTTACATTTTATAGATAAGTATTTAATAATAAAATATATATAGTTATATGTTTTACTTGCAAAAGTCGTATAAAATAGTTTCAAATACGAGAACAGGTCCCGTACTGCCTAATATTATTAAAGGCTGACCCCCGAATAATCCAAATAAAATTCCACAGACAGCCCCTGACATTAGGCTTTCCATCGTCGCCTTTAAATAATACAAATATTAATTAAAAATTTATTTTTAAAATTTTCCTCACTTTTATATGACATTATAACACGAGTATAACATATTAAAAATAATATTCAATATTTTAATGGGTATGGAACCTTT
>JAQIXB010001610.1:0-10101 GCA_034697405.1 Mesoplophora pulchra
CGCACCCTCTAATTTTTTTCAAAATCCTCTAAATTTATTAGATAACCCGCGGGTTATCTATGGGACTTTAGGGTAATAATAATTCGGCGCAAATCTTTTATCTGACCCCTGATATTACACTTTTATATGATATTTGATTTTTGCACAGAATAATCCATTTCCCCGATGCTCACATTTTAAAGATGTGAACAAAAAATAGTCAGAGGTGTCATTTAATTACATTTTAATATAATTATATTTTCATATTTTTAAAACATTAATATTTACGTATTCAATGGTGTCCGAAAATGAAAGTTATTTCCGTTAATGTTTTAATGAATTTAATATTTTATTATATTATATTACGATTATATTATTATAATATAAATTACCTTTAAATTAATATTATAATTAAATTAAATAATTATTTAAAAAACACTTTAATTGTAATGATTACATAATGAATCAATTTTAATGAATAAAATATTTATTACTCATGTAATGCGCGCTTTAAACGCATTCTGATGCCAGATGATGATGCGCATGCGCTTTCACTTTTCCATCATCATAATTTTTGTGAAATTAGACTCATGTTAAACTCATTTGAGATTTCCGTTTCCTCTGTAATCATACATGTCTCTTATATAATATATGATTATAAAAAGTAAATCATATATCATTAAAGATAAAAATGGTAAATATGAATATAAAATAAATGGTGATTAATACTGAATGATTATGATGAATTTAGAAACCATTAGCATTACATGGACATGAAAGAGCGATCACACAAATAAAGTACAATCGTGACGGTGATTTACTATTTTCAGCGTCAAAAGACAATACACCGAACGTATGGTATGCTGTGAATGGTGAACGTTTAGGCACTTTCGATGGTCATAATGGTGCCGTTTGGTCCATTGACTGTAACTGTATGTGTATATTAAAATATTGAATTATATTTTATGTTAAAAATGCTGTGATTTAAGGGGACACAACGAAAGTGGTCACCGGCAGTGGTGACTCATCCTTAAGAATATGGGACTGTGAAACGGGAAAAGAAATCGCAAAAATCGTGACGAAAACGTCCGTCCGTTCATGTGTATTCTCTTACAGCGGAAGTTTAGTATTATACACGACGGATCAGGCCATGGGAATGTTACCGGAGATACATGTCATTGACATAAACACGGGTGAACATTTGAAAGGTCAAAGTTCACTTTTGGACATTAAAGAACAGGGAATGTCAAAACCGATGTGCTCATTATGGGGTCTTTTGGATGAGACATTTATCATGGGACATGAGAATGGTCACATAACCAAATGGGAAATGAAAATGCCTAAAAATAAATTAAATGACATTACGGCCCATAAAAGTCAAATCAATGATATTCAATTCAATAGTGATCAGACCATGTTTATAACGGCGTCAAAAGATCATACCGCTAAAGTAATAATTAAAAATAATTAAAATATGAATTTTTAAATTAAATTTATATATGAAATTTGATAGTTATTCGACACTGAGTCATTGGATCATCTAAAGACATATAAAACGGAACGTCCCGTAAATTCAGCGGCGATTTCCCCGATTCGTGAGCACGTGGTGTTAGGCGGAGGTCAGGAGGCTATGGAAGTGACCACTACGGCCACGAGAGCCGGTAAATTTGAAGCCCGATTTTTCCATTTGATATTTGAGGAGGAATTTGGTCGTGTGAAAGGTCATTTCGGTCCGATACAATCCGTGTCTTTTTCACCCGACGGAAAGAGCTTTAGCAGCGGGGGAGAGGACGGCTATGTTCGGGTCCAAGCATTTGACCCCCCATATTATGAGTTCAGAATCGAATGTTAATGTTTATTCATTATTTTTATATTAATTATAAAATTAATCATAATCTAAATCATAATTATAATAAAATTTAAAATAAATGTAAATTTAAATGCATTTAATTTTTTTTAAAATAAAATTTAAATTATTTTTATCGTTTTAACTCACTTTTTAGACATGGTCTTATAATATGGGGTGAGCACACTTTTACATGTTACAAAAACTAAAATGGGGGGTCATATACCCCGAGATCTAAGCCCAATTCTGTGTTTACCTCACGCTATAAGACGGGGTTCTAAACTTTAGAATCTAAAGTGAGATAAAACTGTATTTTAAAATATTTGAAAAGTGCTGAGACCTCTATATTTGAGACGTCTCTATTTTCATTCTGAAAATATCACTCATTTAGTATTTTGTAATTAAATTGTGAATTAAGTTTATGAATGTTAATGTTTCGGTGAATTTAAAGGTAAATAAAGAATGAATAAATGAGATATAAAAAGAGTGTATGACAGGATAGGGATGTTCGGATTGGAAGAGGCGGGAATTCCCGGGAAAGAGTTCCTTCGTGAGGCATTAACGAACTGTTCCGATCCGTTAAAAGCGATCGAAGATTTTCAATTCGAAAATGGCATTTTATTACCATCATTAAAGCCGATGCTGCCACTGTTGGATTTACATGGCGTTAAACGATTGGAGTTTCATTCTTCGGTTTTAGAGGAATTAAGAGATAAATTAATCGGACGCATCGAAGAAATGGGAAAAACGGACACTAAAGAAAACGAAAAGAAATTAAAGGAATTATTACAAAAGAGTTTCCCTTTAGTTAAAGTGCCATCACTCGAACCCGTGGTGATGACCATTCTTAAGAACATGGATCATGTCGACGATAAGTATCTGAAGAAAATCGTGGCCGATAAGTGTCTGTACGAGAATTGTGACGTGACCGTGAAGAGGCAGATTTGGCAGGAGCATCAGAGTCTCTTCGGGGATGAGGTCTCACCTCTGTTATCACAATATATTAAAGAAATCGAATCGATTCTCTTTAATCACACGGACCCTAAAGCCACGTTTTTCAGTCTGAGCCCGCGTCAGCGGCGACAGAATGAGATCGTCCAAAAGCTCGCGTCTATGGTCGGAAAAAACGTGTTATTATACGATACGATCCTTCAGTTTTTACGGACACTGTTTTTACGCACGAAAAACGTCCATTACTGTAGCTTAAGAGTGGCTCTTTTGATGGCACTTCACGATGCGGAAATTCAGGACATTACGGGAATGGATCCGTGTCATAAATTCGCATGGTGTTTAGACGCATGCATACGCGAGAATAATGTTGACCTGAAACGGTCACGGGAATTACAGGGTTTTTTAGAGGGCGTACGCCGGGGTCAGGAACACGTTTTGGGAGATATATCAATGACACTGTGTGATCCTTATGCTATCAATTTCTTAGCATCATCATCAATGAAAATTTTGAATCATCACATTACGAATGAAACATTACCGCGCGATAATCATGTTCTAATGTTACTTTTACGAATGCTAAATTTAGGTCTCCACAGTTGGGATATACTTAATTCTCAGGTGTTTCGTGAACCAAAACTGGATCCTGATCTGATAACGAAGTTTTTGCCCATACTAATGTCATTTATAGTCGATGATCAGGTACGGCATCTAAATGCTAAACTCCCTCCCGATGATCGAGAATCAGCTTTAGCCATTATAGAACATTCGGGTCCACCGCCTGATTCTTATCAACAATTTATTACCGAAGACCGATTAGCGACCATACTAGCAATTTACTATACATTGCAAGTCGCAAAGCAAAAGGATAAACAGGCAGTAATACGCGTTTTTGGAGCATTATCAGCGTCTCAGGATAATCGTGCTCTTCAGGATCAATATATGCATTGTATTGTTGCATATTTCATTCCGATGGCTGAGGAATTTCTGAGCGAAGAATTCTGTACTGTGGTTTATGACGAAATATTTCTCACATCATTAACACAGGGAAATGTAATCCATCATTTAATGAAACTTTTATGGCACGTCCATTCACATATGACATTACCGCGCATCGAATTAATAATGAAAACGTTAGAATCATACACTTATCACAATGAAACGAGTAAATTGCTATTCAAAGAATTGGAAAATAAAGTCAAAGACCATCAATTATCATGTCAAAATGATCAATCATTAACTTCACATTCTGAAGATATGGACTTTCCTCTCACTGTACCCACACCCGCACCGCATCGTGATTAATTATAAACATATTCATCGCTTTAATATTATTGCCTTTTACTTAATTATAATAATCTAATTCTATGTTATTATATATTCTATTTATGTATTATTTTCTTCATATTAAACTTTTTATATTAATCATTAAATTATTTTGAGGGTCCTTTTTCTTGGCGCTGATTTATAATATTGAGAGCATTCGCTAATTCTGTACCATGATAATTGCAAAGTTCGCAATATCCCGGTGGCCCCTGAGGACCCGGAGGTCCGCGACTACCCTGTAATCCCGGTCTTCCCCTTTCTCCTATTGATCCCGGTGCTCCCGGCAATCCTATTGGTCCCGATGGCCCGATTGGTCCCGATACACCCTAAATTATAATTATCTAATTTCTTATATTAAAATTTATAAATTACCTGAGGTCCATGATCACCCTCATCACCTTTTTCACCCTTTGACCCCTGTTCACCCCTATCACCCTTCGGTCCTATTAGTCCCTGTGAACCCGGAGCTCCTGAAATGCTTATTTTATTAATATTTTAAATATAATTATATTAAATAGTTACCGGGTAACCCTATAAATCCACGTTCTCCCTGTTCTCCCCTTTGACCTTTAATAGTTGACAATTATATAGTTTATGTTAAATTTGAGATGTTTTATTTTATACCCGTGTCTCCGGGAGGCCCTTCAATATTAATCAAATATCTTTTTTATAATTTAATATAATATGCATGTTTATACCTGATGGTCCCTGTGGTCCTGCCTTAGATCTACCGGGTCTTCCCGGTAGACCCGGAGGACCTCTAAAACGCACGGACAATTCAGATATTTGTTCTGATATAATATAAAAATTAATAATTAATTTTTAAAATTTTTAAAATAAATAATTATTATTACCGCTGAGAACAGCTGAGCATAATTCTTTCATTTCTTCTTCGGTAAAACTGCGTCCGGGTGTACCCGGTAATCCCGGCTGACCCGGTAACCCCCGCATTCCCATTTGCCCGACTGGTCCTTGTGGTCCCACTGGTCCTGGAGGGCCTGCAATTCCAGGCTGTCCCGGGGGACCTTTGTCCCCTGTTCTTCCCGGTGTTCCCGGCTGTTAATTAAATATAAAATTTAATATAAAATATTCTTAATATTTAAATACCTGTCCCGGTTGGCCCTGAATCCCGGCTCTTCCCGGACGACCCTCCACCGTTATTGTCTCACCCGAAACGGATGTTTCACACTGAATTTTAAAATATATTACAAAAGATTACAATAAAATGTTTTTAAATGCATACCCCAATTCCGGGTGGACCCTGAGGACCCATAGATCCGGGTTCGCCACGTTCTCCATTAGTACCGGGTGGACCCGGTAACCCTGGTGAACCCGCAATTCCTGGTGACCCCTAAAATAAAGTGTCTTAATTTACATTAATTTTAGCATTTACTTACAGGTGATCCTGAAACACCTCTAAGACCATCATTACCTTGTTCACCCTGTAATTAACTTATTAAAAAATATCACAATTATAACATTTTAAGTATACTTTTTCTCCCCTTTCTCCTTTTGATCCCATTGGTCCCATAATTCCCGGTGTACCCTGTAACCCTCTTTGACCGGGTAAACCATCCTGTCCCTGCGGCCCTGTATTTCCATTATTTCCTTTTTCTCCCTTTTCTCCGTCTTTTCCTGGAATTCCCGTTACACCGATCGGACCCTAAATAATAATTTTTATATCACACATTTTATATTACGTATTTACCTGTGGTCCCATGGGTCCAATGGGACCAATTGGTCCGGATATTCCCGGAGCTCCCGGTTTTCCATCAGATCCTGGTTCTCCAACATAACCGGGTCTTCCGGACTGACCTGTGGCTCCGGCATCTCCACGATCCCCTTTATCACCCTTAGGACCTTCAGGACCACTTTGTCCCGGAGGACCCATTTGTCCCTGAGATCCCGGGACACCGGATGGTCCTTCGACTCCCGGATACCCCTATAATAATCAGTATAATAATTCAAAAATTTTAATTAAAAATTTCAATTTAATATTTACCCTTTCTCCGGATTTTCCCGGCATTCCCGGATGCCCAATTTCTCCTTTATTCCCTGGAACTCCCTGTGGTCCTATAATACTTTGTCCCGGAGGACCCTAAAATATGTTAAATATAAAGATATTATAAAAATATATAAATATATTTTAAAAGTAATTATTCACCTGAGGACATATTGGACATGGTTCTTTTGGACGCTCATTAAGTGGTTGTGGTGTCGTCGATGTTACAATGGGCTTTCGCTTTTTAATTAATATTTAAATATTTAATTTTAAATAATTATTGA
Source organism: Mesoplophora pulchra (assembly GCA_034697405.1). NCBI lineage: Eukaryota > Metazoa > Arthropoda > Arachnida > Sarcoptiformes > Mesoplophoridae > Mesoplophora > Mesoplophora pulchra. The sequence goes on from JAQIXB010001610.1 coordinate 6,386, forward strand.
ATAATTTACATAAATACCGGGAATTCATCACATGAGTCTCTTTCAGATCGTGTGGGATCACAGCTCATGACCATCCATTGTAAATCTAACTATGAATTCATAATAAAGTTAACTTAAAATGTCATATTAAACTTAATAAGTTTCTAAAGTGAGTATACCGGCACAGTTGAAAGGTCATCCTCATATTTCGCAATCCAAATATCGCCATTAACATCGATTGGACCCGATAATTGTATGGGAAATGATGTATGCTTTTTACAGTCTAAAAATAACGTCACATGATCAATGAAAACACCGAAATGAATCTTATGCCATTGACCATCATCACAAAATACCGTCGGAAATTTTAACGTCTGAAGTTTACCATCACTGTCGATATTATAAAAGTCGAGACGCTGTTTACGCGGAACAAATGTCATCCCAAATCTATCATTTTCAGTTTTTAATTATATTTTAATATTTATTCATTTTTATATCAAATTATTACTTAAATAATAAGATATATATATAAATGTTCATATGATGTATATTTCTATGCATTGCTTTATTAAAGTTAATAATCTGTACATGTATATATCATGCTTTGCATGAGGGTAATGTTAATATATTCATGAATTTAATAAATTAAAATCATTATTAATTAATAATTTATATGTTTTTAACATATGTATTTATTCCAAAAATTAAATTTGAATCTATATTTTGGTTTTTGTCGCCTATGATATACTAGAAAAGTGCCTTAAAGAGTAAACTACACTATAGTAAACTATACTATAATTTATATATTTAACTTTTTTCGCTCTGTATTTGTTTAATAATAAATATATTTTGTAAATATTTTAAGTATCATCAGAATATTTTCTCAGAATATATTTAAATGTTTTAAAATTTTAAAATGACATTAAAAAGTGATGAATATTTTTACAAAAATATTTTTCAAAAATTTTTCTTAAAACATATTACAAATATTTATATTATAATTAAAATTTAGCACTTAAATATAAATATGAAAATAATTAATAAATAATGAATAAATTTAATTTCAATAATAAATTGATATATAAAAATAAATGTTAAAAACGAATGTTCGTCATTTATAGTCATTTATAGTAAAACTCACTGCGGCTTTCCTAAGACATCACTGATTCTTAACAAAGTCCATGGTTCGTCCTTTGATGGTCTTTTGCGGAATGAACACACGAAAGAGAAATGATTGGGTAATCCGTTCGGAAACACTGTTCTATCATTTCATAGAATACTTTATATTAAGTGCCATATGCATACGTCTCTTACTGTGTCGACGTCGTGAGGTCGGCCTTTCGTGAGAGACGATACGCCGTTTGAATGCGATTTGAGCCGCGGACACGTTTGACACCGTCAAAAAGCATTTCGGTATTATCCAAACGGAACTTTCGGATTAAGTCAAATGCCGGGAGATCGTCCTGTCCCGGAATTGACTCTGTGCATACATTATTCACTGCAATATTATTATACATTTTAAAATACTCTTTATATTCATTTCAAACTTTTTATATAATAAATATTACAATATATAAATTCATTATTAATATTATAATTAATTATAAACAAAAGTAAAGTATAAAATATAATTAATTCATAAAATGAAATATGATTTAATATGTTTAATTAATCTTAGTTAACATTATTGAGACAAAAAACATACGCGAAACTTCATTTTTATGTATTAAACCATTAATGGCATTTTCATTAACTAAATTCAAAAGTTAATTTTATTTATAAAATAATTAATATTTTTTAAAACACTAAAAACATACCAATCTCTGTTTCACTATAATTAAATAAATTTAATAAAATTAATAAAATGATATATAAATACATAATGTGTATTAAAAAACACTATTCTATTCTATACTATATTTGAATATAGTTTATATGTAAATATATAGACTTTTACGTGATTTAGTGATTTAACTAAACACAGTTCGTTTTAACGATACAAAAAGTATGAGCATATGTAAAATGTGACATATTTGAAAGTTAACTTTAAAGTTAAATATTTTAGTGCCAATATAAGTTATAAGTATTTCTTTAGTATTTCTTTAGTATGTCATTATAGAAAGTGTGAGGGTTCATTCCCTTTATACCGCTTTTACCGCTTCAAAATTCAAAAATCTAAAAATTGTTTTAAAAATTAAATGCACATATTTATAACACATTTATATTTATATATATTTTGCATATGTTTTTAAGTGTCAAACGATAGTATATATTAAAAGTCATCACCATTCTTTAACTGCATTTGAACACGATTTTCTCACATGTAAGTAATTATTAAACACTACTAATATCTAGTATTAGTTCATATATTATATACAAATGAAAGGGAAAATATTTTCTTAGATTTTTCGTGTAATATTTTTGTGTTTTTCTTTTGATCATTCCTTATTTATGATTCAGAAACTTTATGCATCATATGTAAGCACTGACATTAAACGTTTTTAGTTAATATTTATTATGATCGAATATTTTAGTGAATCTTTCTTTAGGCAAAAAATATTTTAAAAATGTATGACTTTCAATTAATACAAAACATTAGCATATTCTATAATATTTCCGCACGTGTTACATAATAAATTAGCATTAATTTGTATTTTATTTTAATATTATAATTTATATTTTACATTTGAATTATTAAATAATAAGAAATTAAACGCCAAAAAATAATTTAATGCGTAATTTTCTATTTTTAAATATATTTTTTAAAAAATTAATACATAATAATTAACGATGCATGTTATGCTTTCATAATGTCAAATAAAAGTTATGAATATATTAATGTCATTTAAAGATAGACACAATGAGTGACATTTCTTTATTATTTTTATTAAATTTATATTTTTTTAGATATTCTCATTGATAATATTAATAAAAATTAATAAAAATTAAAAATTGTATTTAATATATTTTTAAATATATTTTTTAAACTTTTGATCAGAAAATAAAAGTTAAATTAACTTTTATTAGGATTTTCTAAATAAATATTAATGCATCATAATTGTATAATAATGCATACATACATATTATAAGTAAATACTGATTATTCCGACACTCATATTGTTATTCACTGACATTTTAGACATAATTTGACAGTGAAAAAGTGCTTTTTCGTGTCATGAAATAGAATATGCATTTATATTAAATACGAATTCTTTGATATTTAAATGCATATTCTGTCATTGATCATAATGATTCTGTCATTACGTCCCTTTTACCCTCTTTTTTGGTTCCGTTCGATTTCTATGAAATAATGAATATACCGAAAAATGCAATTATATTTTAACATATAAAAAGGGAAATTTAATATGAAATTTGCATTTAAACATCATAATGATAAACTTTTGTCAAAAACTTTGGGATTAAAAAATCAATGAATAAATGAATGACGCATTTCTTACAATACACACATACACATGTATACACACATTGAAACTAATGATGTCATATGATACCATAATACATACATGTATACTCTAATATTTGTGTCAAACGATAGAGACCTTTAAACGTCATATGGTTACATATGTAATAAAAACCATAATATTGAAAATCGAAATTTTAAATTTAAATGATAATTAATAAATAAATTGAATGTGAATCATGTCCTCAAATGATAAATGTGAAAAATGTGAGCATTTAAATAAAGTGATGACCGAACAAAGGGAGAAAATGACATT
>JAQIXB010001611.1:0-10101 GCA_034697405.1 Mesoplophora pulchra
TTAAATGAAAAAATATAATAATAATAAAATAATAATAATAATATAAATGAAAAAATAAAATATTATATGAAATAATTTATTTCTAAAAAAATTAGTTTTATATTATTCTTTTTATGAATTTTATTTAAGAATTAAATATGAGAATAGAGTTATTTTCATATATAAAAAGCTTAATGTTCATGATTCATGAAAATTTTAATTCAAAATTTTTCATTAAATTTCAAAAATTAATTTCGTTATTTTATGCGCATTAAAAAGCATTAAAAGAGTATAATAATATAATATGAATATAATAGAAAAGAGTATATGTGTGTAATTACCTGGAAATTTGCCAATTGACGGTCGATTTCTTCGGCATCAGAGAGTACACGCGTCGGTACGATCGGAGCCACGCTTTTGATCAGAGGAAAGTCTGCCGATGCCGGTTCAACAGCACGTGCCACTATTAAACGCACGTGAATTCCGGCCGTACGCAGAACCTGTGCGACCTGATCTGAGCCCATACCACGTAAGTTTATATCATTTATTTGCAATATATGGTCACCGCTCTGCATTCGCCCGTCCTAATTATATACATTTTTTACATTAAATATTAATTTATCATTTTTATACAAAAATTAAAGCTAAAGATTTCTATTAATAATTTAAAAGCTGCAGCTATTCGTAAACATATTTTTATTACTGCTAATCACACAGGTCGTAGAGACAATTATGCCAAATTCGACTTAACGACTTAGCTTCTTGTAAAACATTCATAATAAAATTCAATTGCATATTGTCTCTACGATCTTTGTGCTTTACTAAAGCAAATGACAGGTATTATATATGGATTTGTGACATTACCCTGTCCGCGACGCCCCCGGGAAGTATCGTCTTTACGACAACACCCGTACTTCGCCCTCCGATAATACCAAAACCTAATCCTGTGCCATCATTTACTAGTTCTATGGATTCGACCTGAGCCCATTCCGTGTTTAATACCATTTCTGGTGAGTTATCGTTTGCGCTTTCACCTGTTCCTGTGCTTTCAATCAGCACATCGGTGGGAATGTGGGATTTCTTAGGCAACAATGGTCCTCTCGCAATAACGAGTTCAACAATACCATGTGCGCGTTGAATAATAGTAATTGCAGCATCATGTGATATATCACTATCTAAAGGTTGTCCATCGATAGCTAATATTTGATCACCTTTTTGCAGGCGTCCGTCTCTGGAAATATACAGTTATACATACATAGAACATTACTCTTATGTATAAATGCCATTATCACATAGAAAAGTATAGCGTAATGTACGTGAGTATCCTTTGAGGGGTCACATGAAAACACATTTTACATTTTTCATTTTTTTCATTAATATTTACATTTATTTCTTATATTTTCACCTCTAATTATTCATATTAAACCGTAAACCAATAAATTAATACGAAATTCATCCATAGATAGTGTGAAGTATACGCATGCTTTATACTGTAGAGATGAACACAGTGAAAATAATTGATTTTAAACTTTTATTATATTCAAATATTTTGATATTTATTCACCGTAAATATTTTAAATTCTTTTTATTAATATATTAATTGAAAATTTTGAAGAAATTATTATTATTACGATTTACATATTAATTTCTTTTAAAATATCATATACGATCACACTTAAAATGCATGAATAAATTAAAAGTTTTATGCGATCATTTTCTTTAAAAATAAAAATTATTAAATATGAAAAATGCGAACAAAATTCTTAACATACAAAAAAATTAAAATGAAATATTTTTAATTTTAATATTTTTATAAATAAAAATTGATTTTTTTTTAAAAATTTCAAAAATTTTGTACATACATTATACATAAACATTTGATATTATGGTGTAATAATAAAAATTAAATGCATAATAAAACTTTCTCTTTAAAAAAGTAAATAAAAATAACTATCAATTTAAGTGAATTTTAAAGTTTTAATCGTATTAAAAAATTATTTAAATGAATTATTAATATATTGAAATATATTGGAATGTTCAAAATACTTTTTTATTAAATTAAAGTTAAATTATTAATTTCTGACGTTAACTTTTTCGTTAAATAAATATGTATATTTATTTTGCCATTTATTTGTATTTACATTATAAATGCAAAAATTTATTTAAATGTTAACATAATTATGTGTTAATATGAAATTAATTTTAAATTATATATTTTAAGTATGTATTAACAATTAATTTAATTAAATATTTTTAATCATAAATTTTATTACTTTTATTATCATTAAAATGAATTTTTATTCATTATCATTTTAATTTATTTTACATTTATAAATATATGTTAATGCGTAAAATTAGACACACCCCATTTTAAGATATAAATTATAAAAATTTATAAAAAATCTATTTTGAGACGTGTCAAATTATGTCAAAATATATAAATAAAATATAAAACATAATAATATATTTTCAAAAAATTATTGAATTTTAATGCTAAAAATGTCAATATCCATATCATGAATGTAAAGAAAGTTTTTTATTATTTATTATTTTTGCACATATATTTAAGCATAATATAAATAAATGAATATGATTAAATTACGATACTATATTTAGATAATATAATAATATATTCAATTTTTGTATATTTTAAAATAAATTTAAGCATTGGATTTAAATAAAGTATTTTTATACGCAATAATGTTCATAATAAATTATAGAAATCTCAGCATAGAGATTTTTAATGTAAATTAATCAAATGATAGCATATATAAAGTTATATATGCATGAAAATAGAATAGCATTTAATGGCTATGGTTAAAAATGGTTTATCATATGAATATAGAAATGAAATTTACGCGTAAAATTTAATATGAAATGAAATGTATGTTTAGGGCGCGGCGCATAATTCAAAAAAATTCATATAAATCATGGTATATATATATATATATATATATTAATAAAAATAGAGACACATCAATCATAATAAAAAATCGTTCACTTAAATCCTTATGAATAATACATTTATGTTAAAAATAAAGAGATTGTTTTTTCATTAAATAATAAAAGTGCTTTGACATACCTGAATGCTATGCCATTGTCGCAAATGTCCTGAACGAAGATTCCCAAATCATCATTCGGTTCATTCCGTAGACCGACGACATTAAAGCCGAGATTAGTGCCGTCGGGTTTATAGAGTTGTATGGTATGTACGTCACGTCCGGCCGCTGATTGTGACACCGTTTTCCTAAATTCTTCAGCATAAGTATCAGTGGCAATTGTTGACAATGAATATGCGGGATACGTTAATCGTGAGAGCTTCGGGTATATATATATAAAAAGTATATTTAAATATATTTTCAAAATGTAAACACACATTTATTTAGTGTATACATGTTATATATTTCAAAAGCATTTTTATTAGAATTTTAGGGTTTTATTTTATGTGTAAATGGACAATCATTTACATATATCGTAATATATCATATTTATATATTTATATATATATATTATTTAAATATATTTACAATTATCAATGTCAATAAATGATTAGATGATAATTTCTTTGGAGGGATTTACAATTTTAGTATATTTTAATATTGAGTATTATCAAATTTTAGTAATTATTTAGTAAATATTATTGATTAATTCGTAAAATTAGTACATTAAACACATAAATCACCCTTTAAAACCCGGAAATGTGACTAAACATTAAACTTAAAACATCATGACATAATCATCCTGTACCTGTGAAGAAATGTTAACATAATCAGGTTCCTGTGGTGATATATCTTTTGCGACATCATTTTGTCGTATGGGAACAGACGGAAAAGAGCGACAATCGAATTCATAGCTTTGTTCGGGATCGGAACTCGGGTCATAAGAGTCCGAATTATTCGGGACCATCAATTTATTAGGTTCCGGAGGTACGGACAGAACCAATTCGCCGGTCGCCGGTGAAATGTCAAAATCGACGGGTAAAATCGATGGATGCTTTTGTAACTGCTCTTTGAGTTCATCGATCGATTCCTAAATTTTTAAATAAAAAAAATTTAAAATTTTAATATTAAAATAATAAATGATATATTTATATAAAGAAATACCTGAATCGTTATGATACTGCTAAATACAGGACATTCCAATACTGAAAGAAGAGTTCGGACATCATCGTCTAAAGACGTTTGACTGAAACTTTCTTTTGACCTTATATTTGACTGAAGTTTCTCTAAAAGTGTCTGAATCTGTTTTATATCTAAACATTAAAATATACAAATATTTAATCTCAAAAATAACATTATCATAGCATATGATTAAATAAAATAAAATTAAAATTAAAAATACATTTTATAATATAATAATAATGCAAATTTTATAAAACGAATATTTTCATTATTTAAAAGCATTAAAATATTTATTTTACAGAATTTTCAATTATTACAATGTAAATATGTTATAAAATAAATATATAAATATAATGAGATAATTATTAAATATAATAATAATGTTAATATTTATTTAAATGATATGTTTATATTTATATGTAATTTCTTACCTCTGGAAATTGGCATAATAAACGTAATAATGGTGTATATGAAAATAAATATTTATCACAATATTCATGCACAAAGAAATGCAAAATAAATACATTTAATAATAATTATCATTATATATTAATGTATTATATAATAATGGACATTCAATATCTTTGAACATAATACGAATGCATCATCATTAACATCATTAAAACCGATGATGATGATTATTATTATATAAATGATCCTAAAAATTAACAAAAAAAATATATATGTATTTTAAGAGCGCACATTTATAACATAATCATGTAAATAAAAAGGGAAAAATGAAAAGAATTTCATAATAAATAAAAATGCTAAAAATGTTTATTTATAAATTATATAAAAACAAACATTTCATCGCACATGAGAAAGTGCATCAATGAATAGACACATCGATACAAAAGCACTCTTTTCACACATATACATGCATTACACAATACTTTCATATTATTTTATTCATCATATATCTATGCATTGACATTTTCATATATATTTATGAATAAAGAATTTTAAACGAAACATTTTTTGCATATTTTTAAATTAATGTCATTCATTCATTCATTCATTCATTCATTACCTTTCTGTTCACTCATTACAGACGATGATAATAAAATAATGATGAAATAATGATGCGATGATAATGATGATGATGATTGAAATTGAAAAATGCAAAAATTAATAAATGATTAAATAACAAAATTTAATAATAAAATTAAAAGTATTTTTTGGATAATTTAGTAGAAAATGAAACAAAAATAAAATATATAAATATTTATATGTATATATATATATATATTATTATAATATATATATATATATAATGTGTGTATATATAAAAATTGATTAAAATAATAAAAAGAAACGCAAAATCATAGTCTCAATATAATAGTGATGCGCTTTCAAAAGGAATGCGTTTTGTCACTGAAAAGATCGTTTTTCGCACTCTATCCACAGATGCACAGAGACATCTCTATACACAAATAACGTATTAATTTCGCGCGCATTTTAAAACACGTTTCAAATGATGGATGAGAAAAGTTTTAATGAATTTAATGTTTTAACATTCTTTTAAATTAAATAATATAATATTTAATTTTAATTTCGAATTTAATAAAAAGTTAATTAATTGCGTAATGTATATATACGTGATTTTATCATTTTAATTTTATAAAAAATTTAATTATAAAAATATGTTAAATGTTCATTTTCACATACACAATTTTGAAGGTCATAACCCACTTAATAACGTTCATATGAAATGACCCTGAATCTGTGTGAACCTCAAATGTTTATACAAAAGAAATGTTCAAAGAAATGAACAGTGTATTCACACATTTAATGGAATTTTAAATATTTAATGCTCATTTAATGCTCATGTTTAACACTTTCAATTAAATTATACATTATATTATGGTATTATATTAAATTACCGTAAATGACAAAATTCTTTTATGAGTTTTTTATACATCAGGAAATGGGCATAACACACACACACACATTCATTCATTATTATGCATTAAAAAAAAGTTTTAAAAAATGAAAAATAAAGTTTTATGCGAAAATAATGAATTTAACAGTTAATTCCATTTCATTGTAACGCTTTTCTTTCATTATAATTCATCATTAATTACATTAAATACTTTTTATTTATAATTTATTTAAATTTAAAACAATAATTATTCAAAGATGAAATATATATACATTAACTTTTATTTGAATTATGTATATAAAATGCAATTAACCATTAGTACATTAGTATATTGTATATAATACAATGCACAATTGATTTGAAAGTATAATGCCCGCGGCTAATTTCATTCAAAATCATGGCCCCACAAATGAATGCCAATGACGTGATACTAAATAATTATATATTATATTATTGAATATGTATAAAATACATATATATAAATGTATACTATAAAAGTATACATATACATGTATATATGTAATATAAAATACTAAAGTCACTGAAAATATAACTCAATTGTTTAGTATCTGTGTGTGTACGTGCGATGTATGTTTAAATTCAATTCTTTCACTTTATTCTTTCATTTTAATCTATTTTTAGTGAAAAGTCATATAAATGCATGAACTTTTTTTCAATTTTTTCATAAAATTTTAACATTTTTTTTATTTTTTTTAACACAAATATACTATAATATATTAAAGAAATAGTAGAGTTTAGTAAAGAATGTACCTGTACTAAGGTATTAGTACACTGAATAGTACTGACTGTGCATGATAGTAATATCTTACTATGGACGGATTTTTATGTTTATGGCTTTAAATATACGTTTCTATGTATTATTATTGGAGTGTCAAAAACTGTTATTTCGCTTTTTTTAATATTTTTAAAAATATCGCAAAAATAACTAAATATGTATACTAAAAAACTAGTATATTAAAAAACATGACCAATAAAAACAAAACAAATTGTTTTACATACAAATTGTATTAAAGTGCTTTTTTATACAAAGGGGGAGTAAATGAATATCGGAAAATTTTTGTAATTTTTGTAAAATATCAAAAATTTAAAAATTGAAAGTTATTTTAAGATAATTTTAATATTATCGTAAAATATTATTTTAAAAAATTTGCTTTTTTCAACTTAAAAATGGACATATCGTATGAAAAATTTAGAAGTTCCTACATACGCTGTACAAATATAAACTTATAAATTTTACATACGAAATTTGCTATTTTAATACAACTAGTTGCCTTTTTTGAAAAAATTTGCTTAAAATTTGACACTCTGAACGTTATTATTATTTTATATTAGAATTGTCAAACGCTGTGCTATAATATGTGTAAATATCAATACGCTGTGTCCATTCACTGTAACTCTTTACAAATAAATGTGACCATAAAAAGAAATGACCCAAAAATCATTTTCATATTTTAACATTAATAATAATAATACATATTTTTTCAATTTAAAGATTTTTTTTTATTTTAATTCAAATTTTTTTTATTATAATTCAGATATAAAATGTATGCATAAATTATAAATGAAATTCTAAGCATAAATAATCATATCTTAATATAGATTTTTTTTTTAAAAAAAATACATTTTCTTTAGCATATGGCAATGGGCATATAATAATTGCGGAATAAAAAATGCTAAAATGCCAAAACTTTATTTATTAATTAATAAATGTAATATTTAATAAAAATATTTAATTTTTTGTATATTTTCAAAATTTTACTCCGCAATTATTATATAACAATTTCCAAATGATAAAGAAATTAGAGTCATATTTAAGTCCCATATACGAATGATATGCCAAAAATAATAATTGCGTATGACACTGAAATACGTTAAAATGTTATATAAAATTATAATTATAAAATAAAATCATAATGAAAATTTACAATCATTTTCTAAAATGTGCTAAAATTAGAAAATCATAAATCCTTTTAAATGTCAAATTTACAATTAATATATACGATCATTGTATACGATTATTGCGCATATACGGTCATTATACGGTCATTTAACTCTTTAATAACATTCATTTATCGTAATGTAAATGAGAAACGTCAATCATAAGTCAAAATCGCAACTGATAAATTCTCAATTATTTTATTGATTTTTTAAATTTTTTTTTAAAAATGAAAAAATTTTTGTGTTTTTAGATAAAAACGTGTTTTGTAATTTTCTATACATATTCTTATTTATTTTTAAAAATTTTATTGATGCGTTAATTTTAATTTTCTTTATTTTAATTGCATTTTACTTTAAACTTAATTTTTTCGTTAAAAAATATTTTAATTAAAATTTCAATATTATAATTTGTAATTTAAAATGCAATCATTTCAGTACAGAGCGGGCACATAATGCAACTTAAGAGGTGTCTAAAAATGCACTTTTCGGTTATTAAATGTTTATTTATTTGTAATTATCATTCATTTTATTGATTTTAACTTACGTTTTGTGACAGTGTATAACAATATATTAACTATTCACGGCCAAAGAGTCTCATAGAGACATCACGGCCATTGTTTATTGTACGAAATTATAGAGATTTCACTGTATTTATCGAATGAAATTTTAGAAATAATAAAACTTTATTCTAAAAATATCCTTTTAATAAAATGATTTGAGAATATAATAATTTTAATTAAAAATTTGTATTTTAAAAATTAAATAAAATTAAATGAAAAAATTATCACATAAAATGATGGCACAATGAATGACCATTAATGACATGAATAATTAAATGACAATGATTTGTTAATGTTTTACATTACAAATTATTAGGAAATTAAACGTTAGAAATAAATCTTAATACGAACATATTAATACATTTAAAAATGTTTTAAAATTAATGTAAAATTTTAAATATAATTTAAAATGCGACTGAAATCACAGATTCCATTAATAATGATATAAAAAATGTATGAAAAAAGTGATTATTTCCATTTAAATCTATTGTTTAATTCCGCATTATTCAATGCGATCGCCAATTCATAATCGGCCTTTTCCTGTTCTTTCTTTTGGCGTATGCTCTCACTTTTTCTGTTATCCTCAAATGCCCATAAAAGTTCATTATTAACGGTTTTCGTATGATTCGTGTTATGCTCGAATTTAGAATTAAATTTTGTATTAAACATCCTTTGAGATTCTTCATTAATTGAGGCAAATGACGCGTATGGGTTTACGGGCGGAGGAATGTCACACTATAAATTAATAGAAATAATATTTACATTAAAATTAACATTATGAACGAATATAATGAATAATAATATTAGTATTATGTGAGACTCACCAAACGAAGAGTGTAAAGAGAGATGTTAATTTATTAATGGAAAAATTATTAACTCAAATATTAGTGATCATAATATGAATTTAATTTGAGTAAAGTTTTTCATTGTATTGTTACAAATTTTCATTAAAAAGTCACAATCATATAAATGGATTAAACACAATACAATCATAAAACATTAAACTTCACCCATCATTATATATCATATATATATACACTCACCTCCACATCTAAATTGAAAAGTGAGGAGAGTAAGAAATTTTAAAAATTAACTAAATATAATTAAATTTAGAAAATATTGAATATTATTTTCGAAATATACATCATTTCATTAATTAAATTTAATAATAATAATATAATTATTAATTCGTTATATTATTAAAATAAATTATTTTCAAAATCAATGAGTTTCACTTATAAATTGAAATTTAGAAAAACATTAATAAATTTATATATAATCATAGGAATTAATAAAAGTATATTATTAAACGTTTTATATCATCATAAATATAAAAAATAATTAAAAATTTAACATAAAATTAAAAATCTAAATTAATAATATGGCGTTAAATGATGATAATTAATAACATTCATAAAATGTCCATAATATCGGCCATAAATTTAATAAAATATATTTGATTATAGCCAAAGGGTGCAGAATATCGTTAAAAGAATATGTTAACACATAAACATAAATAATATGTTCGAAAAATGTGAAAAAATGACAATATTGTAACACAATAATAGTGTCAACATTCGGGAGTCTAACAATTAACCCG
>JAQIXB010001612.1:0-10096 GCA_034697405.1 Mesoplophora pulchra
AAATAAAAATTAAATATAAAAAACATATTTTATTTCTAATTAATTATGAAATAATCAAATAAATTAATATTATTGAAAATGCTGAATGATTCATTTAAATTAAAATAATAAAAATACAATCGGCATTTAAGAAAATGTTATTAAATAATAAAATTGTAAAAATAAAGAGAAAAAATATATAATTATATTATTATAATAATTGGCACCGTGTTTTATATAAATTTATTAATTATTCATTCGTTTTTATATTAAATATATGTGTGATTTATTAAAATGTATATATTGTTAAATATTTAAAATCATATTTATAAAAAATTATGCATTCATAACTGTAAAGCCAATCATTAGATGGTGATTTTAAGACATTTTAAGAGCGAATAATTGTTTTTCCCCGAATTTTATCTTATCTCTCACTTCACGTAAATCGACAATTAATTTTGACTTTAGTTTTATAAATTCAATGAAATTATCGATATCCTCTTTTGTATCACCAAAATATTTATTAAGTATTTTTTGTGCGATCATTTCGCATCTTTTTTCTATACTCTCTCTTAATTGAAGAGCCTCTTCTAATTGAAGTAATAATTTATCTCTTTTGGACAGTAATGATCGCATTTCTAATGATGATGATGACACTTCATTATCATTATCACCGATATTCTTAGTGTTTTCACATCGATAATCATCTGATGATGATGATGGTGGTGCATGGCAAAGAGCGGCGCTCATCAATTCTAAAGGCGCATTTCTTTTAATCGTTTCTTCAGATCGCATTAAAGAGGAATGATTATCATTATGGGGTGATGGGGTAATGTGTTGTGACTTTCGCTGTGACTTTTCTTTAAATTCACTTTCAATTTGTTGTAAACGCGCACTCAATGAAAGTAACAAAAGTGTAACTTTTTCTGTTTCATCACAGTGGAGACTGATTTTTTCCGATTCTGATATGGAAATGCCTAAAGACTTAAGTTTTTCCATTAATTGCGATCCTATTGATTCATTGGACATAACATCCTGATTTAGAGCACATTCTTCGGTGCGTAAAACATCCAATTTGCGACTCAATCGACAAATTAATTCTGATTTTTTTGCAATGATATCATCACTGTTCGATTGTGACACACTATTATTAGTACTCTCAGATGCGATAGTGTCAGAATTTTCAATAAATATAACGGCAGCAGTTATTGGTGATGCGGAACTATTCGATGTGTTTGTGACTGCATTTTCCTTTTCACTATTATATGCGCACTTTTCTTTAGGCCAAAGTATTCTATAAGCCCATGGTGTATGCAATTCATGTCCTATTGAATTATTACTGCACATTGAAACAGACTTTTGTTGAACTTCATTCTGATTTATCAATGATAATGACGATGATGGTTTTGTTGACTGAAGTGACACACTATTCGCTGCTGACATTTCATTCATTGACGATGATATACTGCCGCTGCATCCACCGTTACGCCGCAGTGTTTCTGTTGTTTGTGTCGCGATTTCCGATTTCATAGAAACTGACTCTAAATCTGTTGATGATATCTCAACTAATAACTGATCATTTTTCACTGAAAGTGCAGCATCAGCATTCATCTTTGAAGAGGCATCACTTATTTTATGAGATAATGGGGGATCCGATGTGAGTATTTCTTCTTTTAATGGCGAAATTGTAACAGATTTTAATGATGACTGAGGAGAGGGCGGAGGGGGTAATGGTAAATCACTAACGACTTCGATCTCTGATAATGGGATTGATGGTGGCGGTGGAGGCAATGGTGGTGATGGCGGTGCACATTCATTTTCATTGATATTTTCCTGTACTATTACCTGAACCTTTCGTGAGGATACCTAAAATTTGATTGTATATTTAATTAACAATAATTATCATTTAAAATGAAATATAATAATGGAAAAAGTAAAAGAAATAACAAAACTATTAAAGTCAATTACTAAATGCCAAATAAATAAGAGTATACATTAATAAAGTAATTATGAACACGTTTACCATAGAAATGATTGCATTTCGTGCCCTGATTCTAATGGGATTATCATTATTTACATTATCTTCAGCTTTAAACCAAAACCAGTATAAGCACCATCCAAAAGTAAACGCAATTACAAAGTATGGGAACATTTAGTAATATGTTTGCAAAGTTTTCAATGACTTTGAAATATGCAATAGAATAGTGCAAAAGAGCAACATGTTCATTTAAACACACTAACAATTGACAAGTTTCACTGCTTTACTAGTTTATCACGCAAAACTAATTTCACTCTTTTGTTGAACATTATACAACGAACAGTTATTGGGAGTATCTAAATGCGTATCCAAAAATAAACTCACAAATGTCAAATAATGAATATCAAAGGATATGAATATAATGAATATAATATGAATAAAGCAAAAGAGCATTAATGCATCTGAGACTGGCGCATCTTAAAAGCAGAGAACTAATATTTGTTAGTATCACAGTTGCATTTCTCCCACATAAAGACTCACTATAGTCAGGCACAACTGCGCACAAAGTTCATAGTTCTCCATCAGAGTTTAAATTAATGGGATCCTTTGGGATGAGATATTTTCCGGACCTAACTCTATACGTAAGAGGATTCTATCTTAAATCATAATTCAGCTTTAGTACTACTGCTAGTTAGGGGAGAGAACACATAATAATAATGTTGTGCAATAATGAGAAAGCATAATAAAAGTATATATATAAACCTTATCCTAAAAGTACTAAAAATGACTAGTTTATTTTAGTATTTCGTAATATATATATATATATCTATCAAACATATAAGTAGAAGTATGTGCTTTTAAAATAAGATAATAGATGCTTTATTCATATGAATTTAAAAATATCAAAAAACGTCTTTAAATGCAATGGAAAGTATACTAAAGTATACTATTCAATCATTGATGTGTCCATTGCCACTCCCACTGTTAACAAACCCAACATTAAAGAAAAATCAATTCATAATCTCTTAGTAAAGAGCTCACTTAATGGGGATCGTCATTACATACTGAAAAACGTGAAATATCGAACCGCTGAATAAAGAAAATCAATGACTATTTACAATACTATGTAATAATAGCGCTATTTAAAGTGTAACATTTTATACATCACACAAAAGTTGACTCTGATTCCATTGGGAAAATGAATATTGTAAATCAATAGCTATTTAATTGGATATTCGCATTTTTTATACATAATGTACATTAATGTGCATTTAATAGAAATCATCATATAATATGACATGAAAAAGGAGTGAAAAGAAAGGATATATAAAGAAATATATATTCGTATATTATCGTCAATTTCTTAACGCATCCATAACCATTTTCGACATAATAATACAATAGAAATGTTATTATCTGAGTTCGATTATGTCATTTCAACAACAATAACATGCTATTATATTTTTATATAAGTATAGTCAGACTAGTAAAACTAGTGTCCGTACCTGGCTATTTTCACTGTTCCCATAATTCAATAATGTATCCTTTAAATTGGCATATTCCTGTTGATCGTTTTGCTTTTGATTCTGTTTCCATAGAAATTGGTAAAGAGCCCGTTTTTGCATTGCCTTTAATTCTGCTGATGTTTCCGTTGATTTTGAAGTCTTTTGAATGGCACTACTAATACTACCACTGCTATTGCCACTGCCACTATTAGTACTCTCATGTATGAATCTTCCGCATGAATTTAGTTCATTTTCAGTGTCATAATTTTTAGAGGATATTGGCATAGCTGCGGGTGGAAGGGGTGGAGGAGGAGAGGCTTCTCTTTGAGCATCGGGACTCTGTGCTTTTTCATAGTAAAGAACACATGCTGACTCTTGTCTTTTAGGCTGTTCCACTTTGGCACTGCGCGCGATTTGCGATGAGGACACACTGCTTGACGAAGACACACTATTGCGGCTGTAATTAAATGTGGCACTAGTAATTGGGTTTGTCGCAGTAGTATTTAATGATGATAAAGATGGAGAATGTGTCATTGCCGATGACGATGCCGTGTAATAATCAGAACTCGTGACTAATGACGTCACTCCGGTACTCGATGCTACCGAATGATCAGATGACCATTCACTTTGATTATTAAATTGACCTCTCTGCTGATCGATAAATGGAGCATCCGGTAAAAGAGGGTATGTTTGACTGTGAAGTTTATTATCACTCTCTTCATATTTCGATCTTAAATTTACTAAACTCTTCGAATATCCGACATTTACAGATTTATATTTATCATATGATGAATAATTTTGATATATTTTCTGATTATTTTTTCGATATAATCCGCCCCCCGAAGTATTAGACTGATCACACATGAGATTTTCGGATGAAGCGATTGAACGTACATTTTTAAGTTTTTGATCCTTTAAAGTGATACTATCGTTTTGCCTTTTGTTGGATGCCGCGAGACTCGAATCACGTATCGGGGGTGTCGGGGGCGGACTCTCATTTTCATTCGTAACATGCTGATTTTGTAATAATAATGACGTTTCCCGATGTTTCCACATCGAAGAGGAATGCATTTTATCATTATCTTTATTGAAAGGTGCGGTACGATCACAAATTTTATCGATTTTAGTGACGAAAGGATTATCGCTAATGTAAGATGATGCTCCCGATTTTCGGGATAATTTTAGGACGGGGGCGAAGTCCAATCCTGATTTTGAAGAAAGAATGCCATAAACAGAGGCGGGATTAGGATTATTGCTGCGTGTGGCGTGAGATCTTTTCGATTGCATTAAATTGGGATGATTTTCATCAGATTCGAGATCTAAATTTCCGGGAACTGATTTTGCAGGTAATACCATAGCCATAGCGTTAGCATTGCCCGTGAGACTCGAACGACGTAAACCACCAGAAGATGCTGCCTCAACCTGAAGAGGTAAGTTTGAAGTGGATTTTGCATCAAAATAATGATACGCGCTTTTAATTAAAACAAAAGATCGTTATTATTAAAAATATGAGAGTACTTTCATTGTCATACCCCCTGTAACTTCCTGCAGTTCGAGGACTTAAACTACCGCCTGTTGACACTGATGACGCATTTGAATCGCTTCGGATATGATTGTTCGACAATGAACTGGTATTAGTGCTCATTGGAGCACCCCATGTTGAAGTTGATGCTGATTCATAACCTAATTATTGGAAAAATTTTCATTTTAATGTAAACATAATACCATTATATATTTTATTCCTATACATGTATACACATATGTATGCATGTATATGTGTGTGCAAATATTACATTTATATATTTACTTTATATACATAATGCTATAATGATCTAATGTTTTGCAGTGTCATTTCGTTTCATTTAATTTTTTATCCTAAAAATTGCATGCATATTAATCATAATAAAAAAAATTGATCGTAATAAAGAGAATGGTAAAATTATCCATTTCAATAATGGCATAAAATTAGTTACATTAAATTATATTACACATTTACTATTATACATGCAAACATCGCGTGTAAAGATTTAATATTAAAAAATTATATGAAAACCCATTTTTGAAATGAATTATCGTAATACTTCTAAAGCTTCCGTAAGTTATATGTATTCTCAGCATAACAAAAGACATTTATCGTAACACATAACTATAACTTTGCCACACACATACATATATTAATTCAAAAATATTAACAGTCAAAGAGTATGCCATAAAATATTTAATTAAACGAATATTTAACTAAAATAATTTAAAATATAAACACATGCCTTTAAATATAAGCATAGTATATTATTTTTGAAAGTGTTTAGTTAATAATAAAAAATTTTAAATTATAATAATGATAATAATAATAACTATTATTTAATTTAAAAAATCATTTAAAAAATGTAAGTGTAATAAAAAAATAATTTCAGCATATTGTATATGTTCATGTATACTATAAAATGGTAAAGTAAGAAACACCCTTTTGAAAGTACATTTAGTACATTGAGTACATTACCTGAATCTTTGGTGAGTTTCCTATTGTTGACCTCATTATTTGGGCGATTCTGATGTGACTGTGACATATTTGCATATATACAATCGATTTCTTCGGGATCATTGACACGGGACTCCGTCCATGACATGTGTTGAGTTTGCGAATGTCTCAATGAATCACCGCGATGATGGTAATACTGTTGATGATAATAGTACATCATCCATTCGGGGTTTTCACCCGATTTTATTGTATGATGATATGAAAATTCAGCATCAGCTTTGGTCCATTCCGGTGAATCATGAGACGAAATTAGGCCCGTGCCTGTGCTGTGAATATGGTTGTCTATGCCTATGCCAATGGCACAATCATCAGAACGGCCATCACTACGACCATCACCACCACGACCATCACCACGACATGATTTGCTACTCTCTGACTCAGTATGAGACGCGTGTGTAAAACTTGATTTTGGCTGATGCCGTCGCAAATTACTATTACCATTGCTATTACTCGATGCTGCATATACCATCATATTTGCAAAATGCGATAAAGAATGTGAACAGCAATAATTAAGAGACGCCAAAAAAAGAAAACATAAGTTATTTAACTAATAATTTAGTAATAAATTATTATCTATTTAATGTCAATATTATAGAAAAGAGCATTGAAAAGTGTTTTTTCTTTTTAATAATAAAGTAATCGTATGAACAGCATATGAACAGCATATGAACGACATATGAACAGCGATTACATTATTGTTTTTAATTGAAAAGTGAAAGGAAAACGCAAATTACCGATGAAACCGTAAATTTCGTCATCATTCGTGCTCAATGATTGAGGTGATGATTTTCTCGGTGATGACGATGATGATGATGATGTGCTTTTGCCTTTCGCTACAATGGGCTCAGATAATCCTTTGGGTCTGAAAAACAATTAATACATATATTGCCATTGAATTATAATGTGTAATTTCTGCATATTCATTGTATATTTATTATCATCAATAATCGTGTTTAAAGTAATATTTTCAAATCATTTGAATAGAAAATTGAGCACTTTCATTGCTTTTTAATGCTTTCTTTTCATTGTCCTAAATACAAATCCCACAATACCTTAAAATGCAAAAAGTTAATGCAAAAAGTGTGTTCACTGTATTTTTATAACACTTTTATTCAGCAATAAAATGATTATGCTGATACTGCACCAATGAAATTCAATGAAACAAAATATAGAGAATGCATTGAGAATGCATCAATATTTATATTAAAAGTTAAAAGTATATTTAAATATATTAAATAAAAGTATATATTAAATATGTAACAATGTAAACAGTATAATGAATCATTCGCTTAAATATTAAAGATAAATGTATATTTTCTATGATATTATGATATTATCATTAACACAGTTTTTTTGTTTAAATTTAAATTTAGAAAAAGTTTCCCATTTTTGTATAGATATGCATGTAATTTATTTTAATTTATGTTTAAATCATGATTTACAATAAATACAATAAAAGTATGAATTTTTAGTTTTTAGTGAATTTCAAAAATTGTTGATACTAATAAAATATGATAAATGCTGATAATAGTGTAAAACATAAGTGTCATTATGTCATATAAATGCATTCATTACATAAAATATGAGATTAAATAAAAAACAATTTCAATAACAAAAGTGTTTCTATGGATACTTATATTTGAAAATATAATGATAAATAAATTAATAAAATCCTTTATGTTTATGTAATAGTAATGGCAATAGCAAAGGCCATAGTACATGTGTATAATATAAGAAAAGTTTTATTATTATGGCATAATCAGTTTCATGATCGCGCATTAATTATTTAAATATAATGTCATATAATGACATGGAAATTATTCTGAATTAATATTTCAAAATTTTATAATGAAACATTTTATGATTTAAAAGCATATTCTAAAATATTCTAAAAATATTTTAAAAAAATTAAAAAAATAATATATAATTTTTAAAAAAATTAAAATTTTAAAATAATCATTTAATGCTATTAAAATGATGTGAAAAATGAATTTAAAACTTTACTCTTTTAATACATAATATATATATGTATATAATTTCAAATTTAACATTACAGTAAAGTGCCGTTATTGTAAAATGGTTGGGGCGAAAGCAAAAGTTTACAATAATGGCATAGCATTTTTAAATATTTTTTATATTATTTTTATTGTGAACATATTTACTAATTAAATACATAAATTATTTAAATGAATATAAATATTAATCATGAGCATATTAAAAATAAGAAAATATTTTTAAAAATTTATATAATTTATAGTTTGCGTCAGGGGATTACTATAATGGCATACGTTTAGCATTGATTTATATTAATATGATTTTATATTTTCATTTACTATAATGGATTATTTACTGTATTGGGGTTCACTATTTACTATATTGGAAAAAATTAAAAATTAGCGTCTATGAAAGTGATGCAAAAGTGTTGCCATTTGTTTAAAAGCACGGAATTTTACTGTAAATGCACTTTAGTGTACACTGAGTAAAAATGATATAAGAAATATTTTGCAATTAAATTGAGTAAAGATGCTACAATAAGCATAACGTTGTGATGTGCTAATTTTTATCATAACACATTATTCAATTGCAAAATATCTCTTAAATTACTTCAAATCATTGTAATAAAATAAAAATATAAAATTTTCAATTTTTATTTTCACATAAAAAGAAATATTTATTTTTAAAAAATTCAATTTAAAAAATGGATCATAAATTAAAAGAGAATAATAAACAAAAAACATCATAATTAACATTAAATTGACATTAAAGAAAATGAAATGAAAAAACGAAAAATAAAAAAACGGAATTTACAAAATAACGAATAAATAATTGAATCGAATGACGGCAAAAAATAAATGTAAAATTTAAAAAAAACGAAAAATATTTATTAATAATATATGCATAAATTAATAATAAAATGAATAATAAAATATGATTAAAGAATGTAATGATACCGTATTTTGCTTTTCTTTTGAGACTTTAGAGATCGTCTCAAAGAAGTGACGCGATCCAAAAGTGAGTTTTGGGACTGATGTGAGATTTCAGAGTGATTATTATTTCCATTATTATTTGAGGCATTTTCATCGGCATTTACATTATCGTTTTTTGAGAATTTCGATCTAAACCATGACTGTTTACGGACGACAGATGCTGTTTGTGATGTCACATTCGACATTATGATATGATACTTATGTCCGTTAATAATAAATGTCGATGATGATGATGAAAATGATGATGATGATGATGATGGTCAATCACTTCATTATCATTACATGATTCACATTTTTTAGGAAATAATAGTCAATGTTTACATTTATATAGAAATATATAATAATAAATAACGTATATAATTATTGCAAAAATATTAAAAAAAACATTAAATATAATAATTATCGTATGATATATATAAAAATAGTAAAGAATTTAATATACATATATATATAAATATATATTAATCGTTTGAAATATATAAATAATATATAAATTATATTTATATATAATATAAAAATATTTGATTTTTAGTATTATTCAGTACATATTTAGTACATATATAGTATACATAAGTTGAGGCACAAAGAAGTTCGAAGTGAAAACTTTAACAGTGAAAACACAGCATTCCTTTGGATGTACGATTCTCGTCTCAAAAGACAGGTTCTTTCAGAGACTGGTTTTAGGGCCTTTGACTATGCCTTTCCGAATGTGCATTCACTATTTCCACTGTTCACTGTTGCCTCTGAATGAGAGAATGGGAGAGAATGGGAGAGAATGAAAGAACAGAGAGAGACATTGAGAGAGAGAGAATGAGAGACTATGCCTTTTGCCTATGCTATCACCACGTTTAACCAATGAAATTCCACACGTTTCAAAGCCTCTTACTATGGAAGGTAATGTGTGTCGTGAATAAAAGTTTCCATACTATCATTACATGCCTCATACACTGGAAGTTAGTACGAAGTTAGCATGTTGTATACAGCTACTAACATTCACTAGTGGCCACTACATACATCAACCAGTGTTGTATATGCTTTTATTAAAGCATTTTATAAACTTTTTCAAACTTTTGTTGATTTACTTATTTCATTGAATAGAATTGACGCG
>JAQIXB010001613.1:0-10095 GCA_034697405.1 Mesoplophora pulchra
GTTAGACGAGACAATGGTCTATGATTAGTCTGAGCATTTTTTTTATTTATGTTAATAATTTTTAAATATATATGTTCGAAACGTGTAATGGCCTTTGACTTTTTCATAATCACACGGTATATATACAGCGATGAGAGTTTCGGTTAAAATCAAATGATTGAAAATGATCGCCGTAATTAAAAATACAATTTTAGTCATAACCGAATATTACTAAATTTTTAGATAAAATATTTAAAGAATACATTTAAATGAAAATTAAAAAAATATTTTTAATTAAAATTAAATTATTATGAATACATTTATTACACAAAATTTTTTAAATTTATTGTTTTAAAATTTATATCTAAAACTAAAGTTTATTTGATTTTTTTTAAAAATAATAATTTTATTTTTCTAAATATTTTTTGAAAAAAGTTATGTAAAATATTTATAACTCTTGAATCATGTGTTTTTTGTTTATTTTATAATTTTAACTTAAATTAAACATTCTGTATATGGGGGTATTATAATCGTTTTTTATATTATCATAGTAATGCCGAAATATCAAAAAAAAATTTAATAAAAAATAAAAAACTAATAATTGTTTATTATTAAATCATTATTTTATTTTTTAAAACATAATTAATTAAAAAGTTTAATGGTCTCACGATATGATCACTTTAAAAGTGAAATTATGTAAATTATGTAAAAGACTATTCTAATATAATATTGAGATGTTTTCTTTATTAAAATCTGATTAAATTTAAAATAAAATTATAAATATTTAACTTTCTATGCTCAATTAATCTCAAAAATTAAAATATGACTTAAATTTCAGTTAAATCTTTATTTTTATCGAAAACCGTGATTAATATACTTAAATAACAGTATATTTTGACATTTGACATAAATGAAGATACTTTCACAGTTCAGACATCATTTGGGAATAACACAGTGACATTCGGTAAAAGTAAATATCTATCTTTAGATTGAGAAATGAGTATTTACGTACTTTTATCATAAGTATTAACTCAAATGAAACACATTTTAAATACAATTTATTAATGAAAAGATTAATGTAAATATGGTTTTAGGTCAAAATACAATTTAATCGCATAATAAATACTTTAAAATATGATTAAAATATTTATTTTCTGTAAACATTCACTTAAAATTCACTTTTATATTATTATTGTATTTATGAATTATAAATATGTAATAAGTGTAAAAATGGAATATTTTATTCAAAAATTTAATTTATTTATAAAACAAATTAAATATAAAATAAATTTTCTTTAACATAACTAAACTAAACTTATTTTGTAATTATCTTTTTTCAAATGTAATAAACATGTATATTTAGAGAGTATTTTTAAAACTAAATGCGGAGGGATTAAAGTAAAAGTGTATGTACCTATAGATACAGTGGACTCTGATATCAGATTAAACATTTTTATTTTAGACATTTTGAGAATTGATCATAAACACACGTATGTTCGCACCTTTTCCCTCATGTTATAGCCGCAGGTATTTAAACAGAGGTAAAACGGTACTAATTATTCAGTGTCCCCTTTTAAAAGCGATGAAACGATAGTGATGAAAATGAAATGCCAAAATTGCTCTATGGGCATGTGCCGACGCTAAAAGCACATGTCATCTTAGCACATGTATAAACATATGCTTTTAAATGTGTTTAATTCATTGACACAAAAATCCATTTAAAACTGATTTTATATTTTTAATTAAATTATCATCATCATCATATTAACATAATATCATCATTTTTTATATTTTCATTTTAAATATGAATTTATATAATTATCATTATAATTTCGTTAAAAAAATTTAATTTTTAAAATAAAATTTAATTTTTATATTAAAATTTTGTTATATTTTTTTTAAAAAAATTATTGATTATTTTTAAATTTACTAATAAATGAGAGTATCATGGTCTTTATCACCGCTTTAATTTTTATCGCATTATGATATGATTAATTTTTATAAAACATTTTTCGAAATAATATTTGGGTAAAGGTCAAAAGTGTTTTTCGATTCAGCATTTCGATTGCATTTAAATCAATAAAATTGTTTTTTAAAATAAATAAAAATTAAATTTAAATTTTAATAATGAATGAAAACAAAGAATGCGGTGCCATATTTATGGGTGCGTGTGTCATGGATTTAATCACGTAATTTAACATATGAATACAAAATTATTGTAAAATATTTTTTAAATAAAAAATGTAATGATTCCATAGATACACGGAACGTTTTCCATTTCCCGGAGAGACATTCACGGGTAAAGAGTTCCGTAAAGGGACGGGCGGAAAATCAGCGAATGCATGTATCATGAGTTCGAGACTCGGACTGTCCTCAGCTATGGTCGCAAAGGTCATGATCAAATTAATATATATATTAATATATTAAAAGATGAATTTTGTGCTGAATTTATCTGTCGGTTTTACTCTTTTTTAATACGGTTTTTGATTTTTTTAAACATTAGATTGGTGATGATACATTCGGATATGAAATGATTGAGAATTTTAAAAATCATAAAATTGACATCCGTGAGTTTATTAATTAAAATTAAAATTAAAATAAATATTTAACATATGATTATGTATATATATAATAGAAAATGTGTTCCTATCAAAGGAGGTATTTACGAGTACCGCGGCTATTATTGTTACTGATAGCGGTATGATTGCATAATATAACCTAACCTAATCTGACCTAAAAATGGGAATAATTTTAGGTGAAAATAATATAGTATATGTTCCGGGACCGGCGAATCTGTTATCATCGGACGAAATTAAACATTCCGCGGATTCCATTTTTTACGGCCGTAAACTTTTTGTGTCGACTTTTGAATGCGCTCCGAATACATTATTAACCGCACTTACTATTGCTAAAGAGAAAAATGGTAATTTATTATATATTTAAAATTATAATTAATTCATGATAATATTTTGGATAAAATTTGTGTTTAAATTATGATTAAATATTAGAATAAACTAATGTTTAATGCATTAAAGTGATGACATTAGTAAATGCTGCGCCGTCATTTCCGGGACCGTTCAGTGATGATATATATAAATACTGTGATATTCTATGTCTGAATGAAACTGAAGCGTCGAATATGACGAAAGTGAATATCGATACATCTGAAGACGGACATAATGCAATGAAATGCTTAATAAACAGAGGATGTAAATCGGTCATTTTGACCATGGGTGAAAAGGGTGCTCTTTACATGGATAATCACAATAATTTAAAGCATATTCCAATAGAAAAAGTGAAACCCGTGGACACCACTGTATGTTACTATTGAATTTAAAGCATTTTTACACTTTTAATGGACTTTAATTTTTAGGGCGCGGGTGATGCATTCGTAGGATCTTTGGCCTATTATTTGATTGAACATCCGTCTTTAACAATGGAGGAAAAGATTCATCGGTCGTGTAAAATCGCAACAATGACCGTCATGAAACAGGGAACACAAAGCAGTTACCCGTGGAAAAGGGATTTACCCCCACATTTATTCCTATGACTTTTTTAAATAATTAAAACGCAAAAATTTATTTTTCATTTTATTAAAAATTTATTTTAAATTTAAAGTCAAAATCTCTTAATTATACAATCATAGCTTTTAATAAGTATATCGTGCAATAATAATACCCTTTTACCCCGCATTTTAGACGATCTTATAGCGTGAGGTGATAATATTTTTGTTATAAAAAACAAAATAAAAGGGATTAAAGGAAAACCTCATTAACACCTCGAGATATAATACCGTAAAAAAATGAGGGGTAAAAAGGTACTTACGTTGTTTCTCACATCTTTCAATTGTATTAATTTAATTTAATGCATACAATTGACGTTATGTAAAAGCATATTTTAGCATATGAATCAAATAATCAAATATTAAATGTTAAAATTTTAATATTTAATAATATAATATAATTATGGAATAAAAGTTATTCATTTTAAAAGATGAGAAAATTAATAAAAATAAATGATGATTTAAAGAAATTGATCACACCAATCGACGAGACACTGATAACAGTCCTTAGATTGCTTTTGATTGGCTCCCGACAGATCCTTTAACCATTCCACGAATAATTCCCGATTCTTCTTTAGCACCAAAAACTGACCCAAAACGACATAAGCCTGAAATTTAAATAAATATAATAATTAAGAAACAAAACAATGAAATAATTAACATGAAAAATGTATGGTGAATTACTTTATCGAATCCTTTAGCCTCTAACCGCTTCCCTAAGACATCGCCTATGCCCGCCAAATCCGTCACGGACTTTTCCCCCATAGGTTCAGACACAAAATTCTGATGCTTTTGTGATGTCGTCGATGACATACTTATATCTTATGTCTCTTATTATAAGAGTCTTATAATATCTGAAAATTATAATCTTTTATTATAATATATCCTTTTATTTTATCATTTATGTCAAATATGATCATTTATAAATATATTTCAAATTTAAAGTATTATCATATATAATAAAATCATTAATTTATATATTATAAAATTATAAAAATATTTCAAACCTTTGTTTACAAATAATTCAATGAATGAATAAATTTAATGAATTAAATTTTATGTTTATTAACAATTAATTATATGACAATTTTTTAGTTTTATTTTAAAATTTAATTTTAATTTTATGATAAAACGTAAATAAAGAGAATAAAAACGTTAAAATATAATGTTTAAAATCGTATGTTATTTTGGAACGAAAATATTTCCATTTTCGTCTATAGACTGACGCTTATTTTAGCGCAAAACACTTATCCATAACGCAATATAAATGTATAAATATTTACAATAAATAACGATGATAAATAATTAATTATAAATTCCCATACATTGAACTGAATAATGATAATCATATATGAGTTTCATTAATTATTAATGAAATTTATTTACGTTATTAATGGTAATATATAAAAACACGAAACATGATTCACGGTAAATGCCATTGCATTGGTGATGCGAAATAAACAAAAATGCATCATATTAACATTTAAATGAATTTTTAAAAAATAATCATTAATGAATCGTGAATTAAATTTCGTTAATAAATTGAGTGATGTCACAAACGACTAAAAAGAAACATGTCACAAAAGAGGTTTTAGATTATTACATTGTTCCAAATGACACTCAGCATATTGTTAAAGTAAACATACGCATTTAACAATAAACACGTGTAATATTAATAACATGCGTTTTGTTGTTTTTAGGTAATTATCGGACGCGGTAATAATCTGCATGAAGTGGAAAATGAAAATGGTGAACGATATTTGGTTTCTATGCCCACAAAATTCAGAAAATCATTTTGGATTAAGAGAGGTCAGTATATCATAATTACATAATTACATACTTTTATCACGTGAGAGTCTCACTGTGAGACTCACGATATAATTGCATGTAATTATGTACCATTATAACAATGCATTTATAAACCTAACTATAGATGTATCCTCATGTTACAATACCATGAAAGTCTATGATTAAAGTATATTCATATGATAATTGTTAATAAATGTTTAGGTGATTTTATAATTGTGACCCCCATTGAAGAGGGCGATAAAGTGAAAGCTGAAATCACTCATATTCTATTAAAAGAGCATATTAAACATATTCAGAGTGAAGGAAAATGGTAATTTATTTATTTACAATTCATTTCGTATTAATTGCCATTATTGTATTTAAATGTGTATCATGATTTTCTATTGATACGCATGCTTAAAACTATCATAGGACAATTCATATAAAATTTAAATACATTAATGGCAATTAATAGAAAATCGATTGTATTTATATATTAATTTAATTTTTAATATATTTTTAAATATGCAATTTTAGGCCCAATGCTTTTATGGAATCGAAAAATGAATCTGAAAATTCTGAAAATGAATCGGACGATGAACTCTTTGAAAATCCCAATCGTATCGCAATGAATTATTCATCCGAAGAAAGTGATGATGATAGTGAAAGCGATGAAAGTGATAGTCACAGTGCGCCTGAAGATGAACATCATAATGAAAGTAATGAATGTATAAATAAATAAAATTTTTTATATATTTATATTTACATTAAACATGTCAAATATTTTAGTATAAAAAATAATAAAAATTTTCATTCATATAATATTATGATTATTTATTGTTTAAACATTAGTAAATTAACCATATGTTAACTCTGCATTTAACACTTTCATTACTTATCTTTAATCACTAATGCTGTTCATTAATTATATGACACAACAGTTGGTCTTTTGCTATCATATGGCAATATATCGTCAAAAGTATATAGCAATGCAATGCCATTGCATTGCAATAAAAAAAATTCCATACTAAAGTATTCCACTATTTTAGTTCAATTACTAGTAATTGAAAATTCCGTGGAAAATACATTAATGGGAACTTTTGGTAATTTTCCATAATGTGCACAAAAACTCAAATTTAAATGGAAAATTCCATCAGAATTTTTTGATTGATGTGCAATGCAATTACAGTATATTGCCATAGGATATAAGTGAAATATCATCGAATGTTACAATATACATGCATACGCTAATGAATAAACAAAAAATGCATACATATGAATTCATGCAGTGATTTGTGTCCTTAGCATGTGACTTACCATATAATTCATTGATTTTTATTACAAAAATTATTTTTAAAATTTAATTATAATTTTAAGTTATGTTAAATTATATAAATTTAAAAATATAAAAATTAACTTCAGTCATAAAATAAAATATTTACACTTTTGTATTAATTGCCATTATTGTATTTAAATGTGTATTGTGATTTTGCATTAATACGAATACTTAAAACTGATATAATAGAAAAATTCATTACACATTTAAATATATTAATGGCAATTAATATGAAATAATGTGTAAGAAATATAAAGACATAAAATTAAATAATAAATGCATTTACGATAAAACAATATTTTAATAAATGAATTTTTTAAATTTTAATTAAAATATAAATAAAATATAAATGCAAAATATAATGTAATTTATTTTAATTACTTATTTTTCATGATAATAAATATATATGTGTATATATTTATATATAATATAATTTATATATAAAGTAATTATAGAATTTTATAATGTTTTGAGAGTATATGAATAAATCACAGGAACTTTTATGTGAATTCTTTCATAATGAACGTTGATTCATAACTTATGAATATGAACTTTAAATTCAATGGTATCCAATGATTCGTTAAATATTTAAATATAATAATATAAATTATATTATATAATAATATAATACTCTAATACTAATCGACATTATCCTGAAATATGAGACGGACAAATCCCCATTCACCCTGTAACAGTGTGGCACAAAATGGACACATCGCAATGAAACCGTTCGTTCCGTGCGGAATCGGTACTTTTGACCAAAACCTGTATTTTAAAATTTAAAATTTTTATTTTATTTAAATATAAATTTTATTTTATGCATATGTACGTACCGTGCTGTTTTATCCGTGCACATATGACCACACGGGTTAAATGCGAACTGAAATTTATTGAGAATTTTATATTAAATATATAAATGTTGAATTTATAATACATACTGTCGGTTGGACACTATCGACATAAAAAGATGGTTCAATTCCCATAACTAACTTCACGACGGGACCTATCTTTAGGCACATCGGACACGTTCGGGCATTTGTATTTTTGTTTTGACCCCATTCGTGAAGTCCCTGTACATGGCCACAATTGAGATACACGTATGGCTGTTTATCACTTTCGCTGAGCATCGTCGTTCGTCGCGGAATCACTAAAGTATTTAACCCCACGGGACATTGGGGTCGCGCCGCATTAAGTTCATCGACCATTTCTTCCAAATGCTTTTTGGTCGGGGAACAGCTCAGGCCTTCGGCCGTTCTCCATAAGAGTGTAGCGCCGCAGAGATCTATTAACGTCCCATCGATAAGTACATTGCATTCACCGTCGATTCTCTCCCCCTTTTGTGATGCTGAACGTGTCTCTCGGACTGTATATACCTCACCACATACAGACACTTCGCGCCATACTCCGCCCGATTGAGAAGAGCCGCTTAATACAGATGCTGATGTATAATTTTGGCAGAACTGTTCTTTGGGGTGCATTATCAATACACCGTTCGTTGTGAGACCATCGATATCAACATTATGACCGCTTTGCCATTTCGTCGCTTTTTCACCCAAAAATATGTTTCGCGATGAATCGAATCCCGCGGCGTATATTCGCGCCGTATGCGGAGGATTCCGCTCAATCAGTATCCGACACGCGAAACGGGAAATTGTACTCTGTTGGGTTTTATCACCCGTACATTTATTGGCATCACCGGTATTTGTATCAATCACTACAAAATCTATTGGACTTTCGGACGATCGTCCGATCTGAATATATACAAATATTTATTATAATTTATATTTAAAATTAAAAATATATGATTATTTACCTGAAACATATCGGTATCATCATCGAGAGTGTATTCAACAATAACTGCCTGAGATCGCGATAATGTATAAGAAATCGAATGCTGTGCTTTGTCCATAATCGCCTTAAAACACATTCAATAATTTAATTATAAAATTAATTCAATAAAAAAGTCATATTTAAGTTATAAGTACTTTTGTAGATTGGGGCTGTTTAACGAAGTAATGCTTCGATTTTCGAATGCCGTTGGCCATTGACCTTCGGTAAAGTAAGTATTTACTTTTCCGTCGTCCCCTTTCACCATTTGGAAGACTCCCGTTATATCTAATATCATATCATATTAATTAATTTCAATTTTTTATTACAAATTAATTAATGATAAAAAACTCATATTTATTATTACAGCAAAAGAAAGTACGCAATTCACAAATTGCAGTTTAATATTTATATACTGTAAAACTCCATTTTCGTACACCTCTCTTAAGCGGACACTTAATCTGTTGCTCATGGGTGTCCGATTAAGAGAGGTTTCACAGTATATGTTTTAGAAAAGTGTAATTTGAATACTTTTCCATTATATGATTAAAAATATATTTAAAATGAAAAAATGAATATAATATCATACCCTAAAATAATTAATTCGCCATAAACGACGGGATAAGCCTTTTGTCGGTGCATCATTTGTAATCGCGAATCATTTGCAGATTGAGTCATGGCCGAAGAGAGACATAAATTGCTAATACTGACATCGCTGTAATTTATATCACTGTTTTGAGGTGATGATGGCCCTGAACTGCCGCTGGAAACGTTCCCTCTGTTCCCTTTGCCTTTTAACATTTGCGATGACGATTTTATCTTTAAATGTTCGTGTTTACTATTACCTTCAGAATCGGGTCTAAATAGTAATTCACCATACAAATATATTATTAAATGTTTAGTTCATGTGTAACTAATTTACAAATAATTCACCATTATATTTTAAAATAATTTTTATTTAAATTAAATGTAAATATATTTAATATTTAATATTAATTGAATTTTAAATTCTAAAATAATTACGTATATTTTTATTTCGATATTTAAGCTCTTAACTATTTTCTATTAAATAAAAAATACGACACTTTCAAATAACAAAAATTTATAAAATTTTATAAAATTTTACTTAAGATATATAAATATATTTATAAACATAAAACATGATACGCTATATCATGAGATATGATATTAGAATATATATTTAAACATAATAAACATATAATAGTAATAAAAGTATATAATACTTTTTTTTAATGATTAAAGTAATAAATGATCATTTACACTGTGATGAGCATAAATCAAATAAAAAATAAAAAAAAATATTAAATTAAAATGTCATGAAAGTTCAATGTCTTAATATCGCTGAAAATATAAAAAAACACGATATTGAAAATGATGATATTATATAATGAATTATATAATGATACTTTAGTAATGAATAAAATAATGATAATATTAATGTAATATTATATAACATATAACTATGTACGAATATTTATTTATGAAATCATCTCAAATTTATTACTTTAAAATAATATTAATAATTTTAATGTTAACATTGAAAGTGATATTACGAATCAAAATACATCATTAGAAAATTATT
>JAQIXB010001614.1:0-10093 GCA_034697405.1 Mesoplophora pulchra
ATTTTTATGTAAAAATTAATAAATAATTAAAATCAATAATTATATTTTTGCATATATTTTTACATATATATGTAAAAATATCAATTCTTTTATTATAATATAATATATAAGAATTTCATCATTATTTAGAAATATATTTTTAATTAATTTTTTTTGTAATATTTATTTATGTGATATTTTTCTATAATTCAATATAATAGTATTTTTAGTAATATTATTGATATCTATAGTGTGATCAAAGAAATAACTAACTTTTTAATATGTAAATTATAAGCGTATAAATGTAAAATACAAATAAAAAATATAAATATAATGAATGTCATTTATGCTTATTTTATATCGGAACACTCTGTATATTATTACCATTAATATATTGAATTTATGCATAATAATGATGAAATAAATATGAAATAATATTTTAATTTATATTTTTAGACATTAATTTATTAATATATATTTTTAGATATTAATATATTTTTGGGTGTGATTTATTTATTCATTTTTCATATATATTTTTATATTTAATTATAATATTTTTAATTAATAATTTTATGTATATTCTTATATTTTGAGGAATAAACACAATTATGTAATTTAATTACCAAAAATTCGGATAAAGGACCATCATGACCTTTCATATACAAAGACAATGACCCTCCGTTTGCACATTCCATTATATAACAAAAAAATTTGACCTTTGACCGAATCGACGATTATAAAATAATCGTAAATTTCAATCATATTATTATTAAATTTAATTAATGTTTTAATTTCTTTTTTATTCCATAATAAAGCGCTATTATATCGGGGGAATGGTTAAGGGGCGGGGTCTTTTAACCATACATATAACATTCGTTTATATGTTTTTAACTAATATCGTATGTAAAAGTTATATGTTAATATTTGTATATTACGATATTTGATGTCATGACAATGTGCGCATTAGAAACAGATATAAATTATAGATTTTAATGCGCGAAATGTCATGACATCATATATCGTAATATACAAATATTAATTTAAAACTTTTACATACGATATATATTCGAAAATAATGAAATACAAAAATAGTGTAATATAATATTATATATTTTATTATATTAGAAAAATATGAAATAAATATTTTAATTAAATTCTTATGATAAATAAAAGAAATTTATTTATAAAATTAATTAAAATATTATTACAAAAAAATACGAAATATTTCATTATTATAATATCTGATAAATGTCTATATTATTTCAATATAATAATGAAATATATTTTTATGTAAAAATAAATTAATAATAAAATCAATAATAATAATGAATGATATATCTGTGGATATAATGTCCCCTTTACTATTCCCCCCTTTTCTATGCTTTCATATGTTAAAAAATCGCGGATATATTTTTACATTTAATTCATGTGATGATTTAGTCAAAGGTCAGCAAAGGTCACATTTAACTGTGTATAAATGTCAATGTATGTCAATGGTGTATAATGTCATTTACCTCTTTTTGTATACACGATCTTAGAGCTTAGAATATGCACATGCATATGAACTTATATCGTGAGGAATTTTTAAGTTTATATTTTTAATCAAAAAATTGTGACCGATGATGGTATCTGTGATCATACCTTTGATGGTTCTTCTGATGGTGTATTATCTTTTTTTACCTTTGATAATGACGGTGATACTGTTTTTACCGCTGAAGAATGTGATGGTATTATATTCTGTTCTTTAATATGTATGTATACAATGTACAGTGTGATCCAATAATGATGTCATTAAAAGTTAAGCGTAAAAAACATACATTTTATAAATGTCTATATAATTATAAGGGCATTGTACATCTCATGGTACAATAACGATCAAAAGTTTTTAATAAATATAGAATTATGTAATATATTGGATCACTCTGTATTTATATGCTTAAATGTTATTGATTATTCGATACGTGTTTTAAGCGCGAAATTTAAAATGACGTTTCATATGAAACGTCAGACGATTGATAAACAATGAAAGTGTATGCACATCGCAATGCGCAGAATCAGTGAATAATACACTTTCATCGCGATTCATGTTTTGCATCTTTTAATGCATTGAAATGTATGGAAAAACATTTAAATCAAAAATCGAAATATGAGTGTAAAGTATATTGCATAGAAATTGGCGCGCAGTAAATATGTCATAAACGGCTATAAGCGCGGTATATTAAAATTAAATATTTAAAATTATTTTTTTTATTTATTAATATATTAGAAAATTAATTATTTAATATTTAATTTTTTCCCCCTGAGCCGCAATACACTATAAAGTTGTTGGGGCGTACTCCTGAAAAATGTCTCCCAAAATTCGATCTGAAAATTGTCCGAAATTTTGCTGATTTCGGCTCAGCATAGGGCCAAATCGGTAATATATAACTATATATGTTACGCCATTTTTTATTAGACTATAAAAAAGTTATAGCAAAAACGCAGGCAAAAATCGCACGCCGCGCGCGCGCGCGCGCAAAAATTTTACTAAATTACGATTTTTGCCGGCGTTTTGGCAATAACTTTTTTATAGTATTTTTCAGGCACACCCCGACTATTTTAAAAATGTATTGCGGCTCAGGGGGGAAAAATTAAATATTAAATAATTAATTTTCTAATATATTAATAAATAAAAAAAATAATTTTAAATATTTAATTTAATAACTATGTGTTATACCGCGCTTATAGCCGTTTATGGCATAATTACTGCGCGCCAATTTCTATGCAATATACTTTATTCATTGTGTCAAAAGATATACGAATGAAATATGCATTTTTAGAGGAAACTTTTGAAACCGTAATATAATTACATGATAAATACAGTATAAAATGAGTCATTTATATGTACGGTGTGATTCATTAAAACGTAGACTCATACTAAATGTTAAGCGTAAGAAAATGAAAGCATTGGATTTTTTATTTGAATTTTATATGCAAAAAAAAATAAAAGTTTTTTTATTATGAAATTTCTATTTTTATTGATATTTTTACATTTTTATGAATACACTTATATTTTTACATATGATTTTAATATTAATATATATTTTAAAACATAATATTATAAATATTGAATTTAATTATTCGATAATGAAATTAAAATATTTAATATTTAAATTTAATATTAAATATAAATATAAAATTATATTTATAAATAAATTATAAATATAAAGTTATATTTAAAATATTTTTTTATTTTAATTTTTCTTTATTTTCTTTTTCATTATTCATTTTTTCCCTGTGTTTTCTTGAATTAGTGTCAACATCCTCAACACCTAAATTTAATTTAAAATTTAATTTAAAATTTAGAAAAATTATTTAAAATAAATTAATATATTAATTTTTAATAAACATATTCTTATGCTATAAAATTTACGTATATACAGTTTATTGTCACATTTAATTCCATATGTGGCTTTTACTCCCTACAATTTTAAGATAAAGATGAACACAGGTGTGTCAGTGAAATCTGACGATTTTGTAAATACACTGAAACCTCCAATAACGGACACCTCTTTTAAGCGGACACTTATTTTGTAACGCAATTTACTCCTCCCATAGACTTAACATTAGGGTGAACCTCTCTTAAACGGACATCTGTTTTAAGCGGACACTTATTCAGTTGCAAAAGGGTGTCCGTTTAAGAGAGGTTTCACTGTACATGTAAATACATGTTTTTTTTTGTAAATTAAAAAAAATCCATTCACACAATTTTTACGATTTTTACATTTTCATTCAAAATGCAGTAATGTTAGGAATTAAAAGCGACAATAAACAGTATATTTTAATAATCGCATAAAATTCTCTATATTTTAATACCGAACTTATAGCGTGAGTTAAGCGTTCATGTTATAAAAGCAGCATTTAAATTGTAAAATAAATTTTTATAAATTATTAATTAATAAAAATAAATACACTAAAATTTTATTTATTATAATTATAATTAAACATTAAATTTATTAATGCACATAAAAATAATAATATATATATTTCTATTAAACATATAATATAAAAGTAAAAATATTTAATTTATAAAATGATAAAAATTTAAAAAATTTATTAAAAATTTTTTAAAAATATTATTATATTAAAATCGTGTGATTTCATTGTCATTATTTTTAATTTCAATTATTTCATCGTTAATATTAAAGTTTAAAATTTTCAAATTTTTATCATTATCATTATTATCTTTATTTTTATTTTTATCATAATTAAATATCAAATTAATTATGTTTGAAAATGGACGCCCGAAAATTAAATACAAAAAATACGACACAATTAATGTGATAATTAAATCGAATGTCAATGATGAGAGCTAAAAATAAATAAAAATTTTAAAAAATAATTTTTTTAAATATAATTTTTTTAAAATTTTTTTAAAATTTTACCATATATTTATTATCAGAAAAATCGGGTTTTTGTTTGACACTAAATAAACGGATTAATAATATTTGATAATGAATTAAATAAATTTCAAACGTGAGTTTAATCCACGGATGGAATACATTCCATGATAATATTTTACTTATTATTTCTGTAAAAATATTAAAAATATCAAATTTTTAAAAAATTAAAAATATTTCTTCATTCATGTAAAGCATTATGAGTCATTTACGCACACATTCATTTAAAATTATGATTTTACTTTGAAGACGTAACGTCACATTAACACTTAAATATATATCGATAGTTAAATATACCAAAATTAATTATATACTTAAATGTACAGTAAATTTCAAGAATTATGTCCATGACATGCACTTTTACGCCCATTTCTTAGTATATGTTTGTGTTAAGTTTGCAATAAGTCTATGGACATAATGAAATTTACTGTATATTTACGGCGATTTAAAGTTTAAGACTGCAGTTGTGACTTTATTTGCTTATGTTGTGAAAGAACTGAACAAATAAAGTCACAATTAACATCTTACATCTTAATACATATGTGTACAGATTTCATAAATTTATTAGATAATAAAATACCGTAAAAGGTAAGTAATAAGGAAAAGGTACATACGTGGAGCATTACCGGTACAACACATGTAAAAGGTGAGGCCAAAACACGTGACCCAAAAGAGGGGTGAAAATGAATGGAATAATAATGCGTTCGTATATGAGGGTAGAAACATGTCATTCGTGTTGAACAATGTATAGGGTGTTTCATTATAATGACCCCAATTTAGTGACCATAAAAGTGAATACGATGATAATGCAAACGTAATGATCCATAATGAGTATAAATAATATAAATTCACAGTAAAATTTTTATTCAAAAATTTTAAATTTTCATATTTTTTAATTAAAAATGCGATTAAAATTCCAAATGTAAACGTCGATATGTGAATAAATGGTAAATGATAATAATAATAAAAATGATCCATTAATTGATCGATGACCGTTGTCCATTTTGACATTTCCCAATATAATAAAACACCGGTCATTTCGCGAAATATTATTACATATATGCTCGAAATGGACACACATATTATAGTTAATGTGAGTCCCAATTTTGGCCGATAATACAATGGTAATATAATTAAAGGCGCGAATATTTTCAATTGAAAAACCGCAGATAACCACCATCTAAAGACATAATGGAAAAATTACAGTTTTAAGAACTAATGTAAGAGTTATTTTGCATTTTGATTGAGTAATAATGAGGAAAATGGACATAAAATGCTAAATACGTCATTTTCGGACATTTTTTCGGCATATTTAGGATTTTTAAGCATTTTTAAGCATTTTTAGGCAATTTTAGGCAAAATTCCGAAAAATGCTTAAAAATAAACATCAAAATGTTCATGGGCCAAAATGCATATTTTAAATAATTAAAATTGTGTTTATGTGCATTGAAAAGTGAAAAATAGGCATTTTCCTCAAATTGGACATCCTTAATTATAATATATTAGAATAATATACTTACGATATATGAAAACACTAAAAAATTGAAAAAATAATAAATCAGATATATATTAATGAAATTAATTTTTTAATCATTTTTGCACGGCTCTTATAACACGAGTAAAGAGTAGAAATTCAAATGAATGAATAAAGATACTTTTATCTTTGTATATAATGAGTTTACATATTACTCGTGATATAAGATCCGTTTGTGTGATATATACGATATGCTAAATAAATAAAGAAATTACTTCTTTAGGTATATTATTTGAGAGAAAATTATTATAAAATAATAAATTTGAAATAAATTTAGTGTTTTCACAGTTTTTGACGTAATCACGTGTTTTGTGCCATAATGGTCCGTCATCGGACAATGGTATTAAATGATAAATTAACAATGAACCAATGAGAGAAGGAATAAATCGCAAATAACATTTTATCACATATAAAATATACGAAAATTTTCCATTATTTTTTTCCATATCCAAAAGCATTGAATAACACAATGAAAATCCACTAAAATATTAATTAAAAAATAATTATATTAAATATAAATTTTAAAATATAAATTTTAAAAATAAAAGTCTCGGGCTATAAGAGTATGCATATATGCATATATGCATAATATATGCAAATACCTGATACAAAAGAAGAGTTCAATAATATTTGAATTTTTAATAAAAATGTATTTAAAATGACCGTTCCAAAAGTCCATTAAAACTCCGGAGGGAATGTCCATGTTCAAGAGTATGGTCAAATAATAGTAATGAAAAATTATGACATTCATTTCGGCCAAAAAACGGACATTGTCAATGACCACATAACGATGGGATACTTTTTTCATAAATAAACGATGATTGTTTATTATGGAAAATGATATTATTATTTTATTTAAAAAATTAAAATTTAAAAATTTTTTATTTTTTTCATTTTTACACAATTCATAAATTGTGCTAAAAATTACTATCATTATCATCATCGTTAACATATATCTGTAAATAAATTTTTAAAAATTAAAAATTTAAAAAAAATTAAAAATTATTTTTTAAAAAAACTATATTTTTCTTAATATTTATATCAATATATATAATAATTATTTTGACTCTTATTTTTTAAGTAATTAATAAAAGTAAAGGTGAGTTTATTATATGATTGTGTAAATGAGAGGTCAAAGGTCATTCAATGTAATTAATGTAATTATACATAAATGACCTTTGACCTCTCATTACATTGAATATAATTGATAATCCGTGAGTTGGATTTTTGTGTCTTTAGTTTGACAGTGATTGACATCGATGGGCATTCGTATAATTGGATATAATACTAAAAAAATTAAGCACAATGATTAAGGACTAAAATAATGAGATAAATGCCTTTTTTTATTTATTTATTATTACCATTGTTTAATGCATTTGCAATGTCATTTGCGTCACATGGCGACGGTACGCATAATCCATGAGAATATATGACACCATTAAAATTATTTAATGCGTTAATTAATAATGGAATCGTATCGTTAATATTGAAAAATTTTAAATTTAAAAAATTTAAATTTAAATTATTTAAATGATCGATAATTTTATTGCTTTCAATTTTTGGATACGGTAATATCACGTTCGTAATGCAATATTTGCCTTTAATTGTGTTTACATTTAATCCGTTTTCATTTACGCCCGAAAATTGCGGACTTTCGATGTTTAAACATTTATCGTAATGACCATAGCTCATCCTATGACCATTGGTCACATCAGAAGAGAATACCGTACCGATCGATTCAAAAACTATTACAATGGATTTTGTATTAATTGCCATTAATTGAACTTTAATATGTATCATGATTTTGTAATTACAGCGCTTAACGGCAATGTAAGAACTTTTTTGTAATTGAATTGTATACATGCGCTTAATAATGCTATATAACGCACTATACAATTCAATTACAAAAAAGTTCATGCATTGCTGTTAAGCGCTGTAATACGCACACGCTTAAAACAATCATTGGACAATTATATGCATGATATACATATAAATACATTAATGGCAATTAATACGAAATATAGTGTAATGCTCATTTAACTTAAAAGATGTAAAAATGCCTTAAATTTTAATATTTAAGTAAAAGATAAAAGCACATATCATGATGGTCCTTATCTCTTAAGATAAAAGGACAATAAATTATGTGTGCCTATATCTAAGTGCTTATATCTTAAAATGGGCTTAAAATTGGGTACTTACATTTGAGAGCCCATAATTCTTTGTTATAAATGCCTTTTAAAATACGGTAAAATGCCGCTGTACATTCCGCAGACATATCAATCGTATAAATCAAATCACTTAATTGTGGCATTTCCTCTTTCATTAGCCTTTGACCCTCATTAAGCCAAAGGTCAAATAAATCCATTAATCGTTTGATTAATTTTAGAGTTTCATTTACGCTCTTTACATGCTTTTCAGGTTTAAGTGTATCATTATAATCATAGGGCTTAAAACGCTCCAATATATTAAGAGATTCACATTCAGTATCATCAGTATTATTATCATAATCATCATATTCTTCATCATGACCATCATCTAAATGACCATCAGCAAAATGACCATCATCATGGTCAGTATTATGGTCATTATCATGTTCATTATGAGTGATATTTTTTTCAATAAAATTTTTACATTCATTATTATTATTATTTTCATTAATACATTGTGTGA
This sequence comes from Mesoplophora pulchra, assembly GCA_034697405.1. Lineage (NCBI taxonomy): Eukaryota > Metazoa > Arthropoda > Arachnida > Sarcoptiformes > Mesoplophoridae > Mesoplophora > Mesoplophora pulchra. The sequence continues at coordinate 8,623 of JAQIXB010001614.1, forward strand.
CATTAACATTATTATTATCTATAAATTTAATAAATTATTAAATAAATAAAATATTAATAATAATATTTACGTTTATTCTTTTCATTACGGACACTGTGGCCATGTCCATCGTGTCCATTATGTCCATTAATAAATAATAATAATAAAATTATAAAAATATATGATTTTAAACGTTTACGCATTTTTTTTATTAAAATTATTAATTTTTTATATTTTATAATTATAAAAATTGAAACTAAAAGTCAACTATGAGTAAACTAAAAATTTCCGTAAAATTTAAGGTGAAATTTTTAAAAAAATTATCTGAAAATATATTAAATTATGTACGGAGCGATTCAATATTAATGACACAATAAAATAGCGTTTTATAATAATTGAGCGTATTTACATATTAATTATAATTAATTATATTAATTAAATATTAATTATTCTTTTATATGCATATTTAAAGAGTCATGATACTTATAACCTGAGTTATAATATATTTCCGTATTCTTTTATTTTAAATCACTCCGTAAATATACATACATATAAACTATAAACACATTAAAAGTTCATATTAATAATTTATATGTAAATACACTATGACCTCACATTTTAAAACTGAGACATTATATCATGAGTTTAATTTGCATCAAATAAAATGCTATTATATCCTTAGATATAAATGAATGTGTGTGCGTACGTGATGTTCTCAAATTGGGTTTTAAAATGTAAGGTCAATTAATGTCACCATGTACTACTAGTAATCTACTACCATATACTAGCATTAGTGACATATAGAGTATGTACTAATTAATTATTACGTGATATAATAGTACGTACACACATTATTTATCTTTAGATATAATTGCGATGGTCCTTCACCCAAAAAAATGTTAACATCAAAAATGTACACATTAAGTATCGTATGTAAAAGTTATAAGTTACCATTTGTATCTATTATATGCTCTATGTACAAATAGGAACTTATAACTTTTACATACGATATATTTGAAAATATTATACAATAAAAGTGAATTAATTGTATATTTATTATATTTTTTGAGATAAATATTTTTTAAAAAATAATTTATTTTAAAAATTTACAGTAAAACCACGCTAAAACAGGACCGTTTTGTAATTTAAGAAAATGTGTTCATTACGATCGCCGCATTTTAAAGGTTTTACTGTAATTACACATTTATGTTAATTTTAAGGAAATATTTTAAATAAAATCAAAATATAAATAAATATATGATAAAAATGTATAAATAAAATAATAAAATTTTAATTAAATTAACTTTTTTTGGCATATCATTGAATCATTAATAATAAATAATAATTAATAATTATTAATAAATATTAATATTAATTTTTTAAAATTATTTTTCATAAACAATTATTCAGTGAAATAATTAAAATATAATTAAATAATTAAATAATGATAATTAAATTCTTTTATTTTTTCAAAAAAAATAAAACATTTTAT
>JAQIXB010001615.1:0-10092 GCA_034697405.1 Mesoplophora pulchra
ATTCCATTTTTAGAATTAAATAATTATTTAGGAAAATATTGTGAATATAAATGCAATTCAAATATTTATGAATATATAAGAAAAAAATTTCAAAAAAATTTAAATAAAAATAATAGTAATTTTATAAATATTAATATTTATCCTCTAAATACTGAGTATTTTAATTTTGTGCATACCCCTAAAATAGATTTTCATCAATTGATTTATAATTTTGGAGGTACCATCGGACTTTGGATGGGTCTTTCAGTATATACGTTTATTAATATTGTATTTTGTTATTTAAAATATTTATTTAAAAAATATAAAAAATTATTATTATCATTAATTATCGCAATAATATTATTTATATTATATATATATACATCAATCAAAGCGTATATTTTGTAAAAAATTCATACACTGTTTGACGTATACAGGTTTTACTGTATATTTATGTAATTTAAATGTTTCAAATTATAAGAATATCGTTATTATTATATTCATTGTAATGTTAATCCCATAATAAAAGTTATATAATGATTATGATCGATTCCTTCGGATCATTTACTGTACCGTCGTGCTCAACACTTAACAGGTACATTATTGCGATTATTAGCGTAACGTTGGGTACGGCGCGTAACAATATGCTTAAATAAATGTAAATATTAAATATCAATATTGAAATATAATAAATATTAAAAATAATAAAAATATTGAGCAAAATTTGAACGCACATTTTATGTTTAAACATATTTTTTATTTAAAATGTTTATTAATTCATATTTAATAATTTTACATTTAAATTTTGTTTAAAATATTATAATAATTACATCCGCAAATGACAGAATAATTTTCCATATCAAAACATAGACACCATAATCACGAACATCATTGACATTAAATCTTTAAACACAATTCATTTTCAGCGAAATCTTTATTCACACATTTCTTTAGGTCCCAAATTCTTATGTCACTAAAAATTTAAATTATTTTTTTTTATTTAAAATTTAAAAAATTATAGAAATTAATACCATAATCAGCAGCGCTGAAAATATAATTATAATTTAATATTAAACCATTAATTATTGAATTATGTCCGTAAATTACGCGTAAACATTGATATGAATCCATGTCCCAAATCCTAAAATATATTAAAATGCATTAAATTATGATCGTAATTTATTAATTAAAATAAAATATAAAATTTTAATCACAGTAATGTATGATCATCGGATCCTTTGATAATGAACGGATTTTGCATTTTAACACAAAACACAGAATCATAATGTCCTTTAAATGTATTAATTAAAAGACCGCTTTTTACGGACCATAATTTAACGGTATCATTCGACGCCGAAACAATGATTGAATCATCATAATCAAAGACATTAACATTATCATTGTGTCCCTTTAAACTGTGTTTTAATGTCATATCATTTAATGATATATATGTGATGATTGATATTTTGTCCCATTTTTTAATACCGCGAAATGTTTTGTTAATATAATATCCGTGTCCCGAAATAATATAATTATCATCAAAATCAATGCATTGAATATTAGCATCATAAACAATGCTTTGATTTTTATTAAATTCCAAAATTTCTGAAAATAAATAAATGAAATTTAATATTTTATTTTTTAGATTTTATTTTAAATAATAATACCATAATTTTTAGTTAAAAATCCATTGCTTAAAACATCATTAATGGAATATCGCATTTTAGGATCAGATTCTGTCATTTTTATAACAAAATTTAATGCGATATTCTGTCGTATGACATCATCAATTCTTTGGATAATTTTATTAAAATATTTGATACCATTATTATTAATACACATAATATCAATAAAATATTCGTCCTTAAAATTTTTGGCACAAAATTCTAAAAATATTAAACCCAAAGAATAAATATCTGATTTTTTGCCATATTTTTCCCATTTTATTATTTCGGTTCCGCCACTGCTGTCGGTACTCTTTAAAGACACGGATTTTCCAAAATCTGCGATTTTACAATTATTGTCATTCGATACTAATATATTCTGAGGTTTTAAATCACGATGACTGAACCCTAAACCATGAATATACTTTATTCCGTTTGAAATTTCCAAAAACATTTTCACGATATTATCATCTCTTTCTACACCGTGTTCAGTTTGAAACCATCCTCTTAAGTCCATAATACACCATTCATTGATTTGAAAACATACATTATTAATGTCTAATAAAATTAATTGTAAATTTTAATGAAATTTATTTTTAATATAATTGTGTTATTTATAATTGTGAACAATAAATAATAATAAATTTATATTTTTATGTTAATTTATAAAATGTCAACTTATAGAGTGTTTACTGTATATTTTATATTAAATATTTTCAAAACATATTAATTATATTAACGTATATTATTATAAAAAATAAAAATACATTATCATGTATTATGATACCGTTTTACTCCGATTTAAAGATTGTGTTTTTTAGAGCGGGTAATGCGGGCATATCTAAGTTTTAAACATAAAATCAAAGGGTGAGTAAAGGAAAGGTTTTATACCTCAGAGTAAAAGACCCTATTTTCGCGACACTCTCAATAAACACCATGAGCTATAAGACCGGATCTTAAAAAAGCGGTATATTTAAGTTCTAATTATAAATAAAATATAGAAAATAATTTAATTACGGTGTAATAACTTTTTTGTGTTTTTATTTTTTTATTTTCAACATTTTGTCGTTAATTTTCTTTGAGTTAATTTTTGAGTTTAAAATTTATAAAATATAATTATAAATTATTAATAATATATACAGTACAACCTTTGTAAGGCAGAACCTATATAAGGCGGAGTCTTAAGAAAAATTGTAGGCCCTAATCCCTCATATAGAAAACATTAGGGAAAATCTCTATAAAGCGGAAGTGAAACCCTTTTTGTTAAATAATAATATAATTATAGTATAATCAGATCCTCCAAAACAAACAAAATTTTAATTTTTTCCCGAAATATTTATAATATTACTTAAATTTTTTAATTAATTTAAATATTAATATATAAAATATTTAGTTATTAATTATTTTAATTAAATTAACTAAAACCTATAATTAAAATGTGTTTATATATTTAATGAAAATGTTATATGTTTTGTATTCAGTTCGTAAAAGTGATTAAAATTTTTAAATAAAACCGCTTTAAACTGAAAACTTTTTAAGGCGGAATGAAATCCTGAACCAGAGACCGTTTACATTATAGAGGTTTTATTGTAATTACTTTTTATTTAATATTTCATATTTAATCATTATCCTATGATTACATTATCATTTATAATATAATTTATAATATAATTGTTTTTTATCATGATCGATATTGTTAAGCCTCTTGAGCCTGAAACGCCCCTTTAGGGCTCTTTCTTAATTTTAATTTGAAATCAACGGGTGACAGAAATATACTATATTATAAACTAATGAAATCATTATTTTTGCAAATTTTTAAACATAATTAAAATGTACATTTAAAATTTTCGTATACAATAATTAAGTGGCTATAGAGGTCGCTTTTGACCCTTGGGTATTGGGTTCGACTCCCGTGCGGCGCACTGTCTTTTCTGTTGTTTTTTGCAGCAGAAAACGAAGAATGTTTCCCGGGGGATTCGAGGACCACGGACCGCAATTCGGCACACAAAAAGGTCGTCTGAGCCGACAGACGATTGAGTGGAACGGATCAGGTGTTTTTTCTTAAAACTGTGACATCGTCCCCATGAGCAGTACCTTTGAGTGAATCCGCGGTCCCTGACTCTGCCTATGGAGTTGTGCATGGAGTAACCCGAAAGGGAGGAATTAGGTTTTATAGCGCGAGATTAGAATGGGGTTCTTATACCTCAAAGTATAAGACCCTGTATAAGCACTTTTTATAAATTTTAAAAAATTAATCATCCCTTTATACCGGTCTAACATGTGCGTTATAACGGTATCATTTATTATAAAATATAACGCAAACAAAAAATAAAGTGAATGCATAATATTTTAAAGTTCAGGCTCAAGGCTCAGGTTCAGGCTCAACCAAAAATTAGAGTCTCAGGCTTTTACACTGAGGTCAAAATTGAGGCTCAGGCGCCAAAAATTTTGAGCCTAGGCTCAGCAGCCTCAGGCTGGGGATTTTTAGCCTATTATATTCATTAGTAATAATATATTCATTATAATCAGCATTTCTATGAATACGGCATCATAAATTACATGGTTATTTAATAAATTATATATATTTTTATTTTTTATTAAAATTTAATTTAAAAATTTTTAAATATTTACCATAATTAGCATCATTTTCAATTTGTTTTTCGCGTTTAATAATTATATAATTATTTTTATTTAAATATAAAATACAAATCAAAGTAAAAATTAAAGTAAAAATACATGTAAAAATCGTTATTATAATAGTATATTTGTAAAAAATTAACAGAATCATTTTCTTTACTTTTACTTTTAAAAATTAATAAAAATATTAATTCAAATATAAAATATCTAAAAATATATAACAAAATTTTTATAAAATAATGAAAAAAATACGCATTTTCTTTTCGTTTTTATACATAATTTTATCATAATAATTGTTTCTATGATATTATCATTTATGACATGAGTTTTCTTTATTTATTTTATATTTCATTTTATATTAAAATTTATTTTTAAAAAATGTTTTAATACACATATATATTTAGTATAATATTTTGTGATATAAGAGCGAATATGCAATAGAATTTAATTATATGTGAATATATTTATATTTTGAGTCTTTTTTAAAATAATAAATATAATTTTTGCATTAATTAAGTTTATGTAAAAATCAGACACAGGGATATTTCGGAAATGGGTTTTAGTGAAATATTGATAACGATGTTATTTGTAGCATTATTGTATTTTATTGTGAATAAAGAATGTCAATAGACCCAATGCTTTAAACATTAGCATACATATAGCATATTTGTATTAAAGTACAATAATGCTACTAATAGCATTGTTATCTGTAATTTCTTAGAAAAAAATATTGCAAATTTTTGTTAAAAATACTAAAATGGGAGTAAAAGGAATTTTAATATACCCCGGGGATACCGGCACCTTTGGAGTATTCACGTTATACCGGCATGCCGCTTTATGTGCGGGGATACGGTATGTTTTAAAAGGATCCATTATAAAATTTATACATTTATCTATATATTTATACTAAAGTATATTTTTGTTATTTTCGGTAAAATAGATTTTCCGAAATATATACCTAAATTTGGAAATTTTAATTCCGAAATTTACTTTTTTTAGTTCCGATAAAACCCTAACTTTGGTAATATAATTTGGTGATAATACATCACTTTTTAAATCAAATTTATTTTAAATCATATTTATACTCAAAAATTTGAATAATGACCCTATTTTATGCATAATTATTAATTTATTTTATTATATTACACTATATTAAAATGTATATATACTGAGAATATTAATATATTGACATTATTCTCATTAAGTAAATTAAAGCCTTATTTATTACAAAATATTATTACATAAAATTATTATTATTTAATACCGTATGTTTTCTTATTTTTAGATTCAAATTTTAATGTGTTTATGAATGTAAATAAATGACTAAAAAATGCATAAAAATTAAAGATACGCATTCACATATTTATACACATATCTTTAAATAAATTAAATGATAATAAAACATTCTGTAAATTCATAAAAATATGTCCTAAAAATAAAAATAAAATTTTTATCTCAAAACACGAAACAAATAAAATTGAACTTTGAAATTATATAAAGTTATCTATGGAATTATTCTATAATCATGCACAGGTTTATAAGTGAGTGATTGCACCTAAATTCACAAATGAATAAAGTTATAAACAATATGTACATCGTGCATTATTTAACTCATATGATGTTTATTTTGTATGAACCTATGCATGAATGTAAATATGTCAATTAAATTATAAAATACACATTTATCAGTGATATTTTTGTAAAAAAATATAAATTTATATCATAATAAAATTATATTATTTTTACATTAAAAAATTAAAAATTAAATTTATTTTTGGAAAATATTAATTTAAAATATTTTTTCTCTGTTTTGGTTTTTATATTTTATTTTTGGTTTTTTTAAATGTTAAAATTAAAAAATTAAATTAAATTAAAGGTTTAAACATAACGTATTTCGACAAAAAACGTGTCGACAAAACGGTGCTGAAGAAGTGTACTGTCGACAAAAAGAATGAACTTTGATATATATTCATTATCTTTAAATTAATAATTTTTTTATTAAAAATATAATATTCTGTAATTTACAAATTATTGTTACTAAATACGTATATGTGTAATACGCATGTGGTAAAATGTGAGATAACTTTTTATTGTTTTTAAACTTAAATTATCATTATAATAATAATAATAATTTATTATTAAAGAATTAATCGTAAAAATGATAATTTCCGTATTGTATTTAATATGTTTTTATAAATTTTAAATTAATTATTTGATAAAAATTTTAGTTAATGTTTAGTTAATATCGATTTTCTAAGAACAGGTCAAATATTAAGGATTCTATAGCTATTGAATCATATAAAAAGTTTAAATTTAATTTAATTAAAATTATAATGAATTATTAATTTTGTTATCATTAGGATTATTTTTATTTTAAATTTCGTATTTTAAATTTTTATATATTTTTTATATTTACGTAATGTTATTTTTGTTTTATATTTGTTATTTGATGTTTATATACTGTACGCAATTGTAAAATAGTCAATGTACTAAACTTGTCTTACAGTCTAATAAAGTCGTTATTATTATTATTATTATTATTATGTATTAATGAATTCAGATGTTAATGTGAATAAATAATAAAATAATATTAAACAAAATATTTTATTTAAAATTTGGCAGCACTTTAGTATGAGCTTTTGTATGCGAACATATTAAATTGAAATATGTTATAAACACACCTTTCCATGTGTGGGATTTCCTTCTTTTTTATGGTGAAAGATATTCGGAGGAAACTAAGAAATGAGCACCGTCAATGTAATAACAATCATTTTAAGACATTTATTATCCTTTTTTTGGTTTTATTCCTTTTTTTTCTTTTCCTTTTTTTTCTCTTTTTTCTTCATTTTTAAAACCTTTTTTCACTCATTTTTAGTGATTTTTTAAATAAATGAACGTGAACATAAAGTATTGGAACTTAAGTATTGTTTGCAACAAAATGAACAAAGAATAGCATTATTAAAAAAATTAAAAAAATTAAAATTAATGTGTTAATGCGTGTATCCGCTGTATTGACGCTGAAAAATCGTCAGCGGTAACGTCGCAATACCTTTTTTTGACTAAAAAATAATATTAATAATATATTATTATGTTAAATCAAAAATTAAATTATTTATTTATTTTAATAATAACTTTAATAATAATGAAATAATAAACGTTTTTTAAGATTTTTTGCATTTTTATATTTTTGAATATTTTCAATTTCTTTTTTGCGTTTAATAATCGCATCTTTTAATTGAAATATTTGAGCCAAAATTTTGATGATTTTATTTTTATTTAATTTTTTATTATAATTTAAAAATTCGATCGTAAATATCTTATATTTCGGATAAAAATAATTATATATTTTTTTATAAAATTTACAAATTTTATAATAATACTGTGATATTTCCAAATCATTCATATATTGAGATATATAATTACAAATATTTTCATTTTCAGATTTATAAATAAAATTCAAAGATATTATTAAATTATTAAAATGATCATAAAATTCTTCATCATCCATAATATCATAATGTTTTAATAAAATATTTGAATATAAATTTAAAGCATCAGAATATAGATGGAATTTATCAATAAAATAAAATGCTGTATTTTCTTTCATCATTAATAATATCTTTGATTTTTGATAAAAAACGCGATCGAAAAATTCAATAATTCTTTTAATCTCTAAAATTTGATCATAGAAATTCATTTCATTATTATCAATTTTTTCAAAATTATCAATTATATTGTCATAAACACTTTTGTCATTTAATATTTTTTTAAATAATTCATTATCAAATCGTTTATTATCACATTTAAGACATTGACTAACCTCAGGATGTATTGGGCCGTCACATTCAACTTTAGGGCATTGTAATGCCCAAAGGTCATTCCAATCGTTTTTGCATAATGAACATTGACATACGAATAAATAATGTTTTTTAAAATATAACCATCGGTCAATTACATTTTGATCTAAATTTGGGTTATAATTGAATGTGATCTCTTCATTTTTACCGATATCCTTAAAGGTTACGACATTCATATTCTGACCGCGCACTATCCATTCACTGTTATTATTACAGCTATGGTTAAATAAAGAGCCGTAAAATAATATTGCGGTACCTATAGACCGGTTACGTTTATCCGAAGATGAAAATCCGTTGTAAATGCTTTTAAAAAATAGAGATAACGCCATTTGACAAAAGGTGACCCTTTCATTAAAGTTCTTAGGCACGAATATTCCCAAAATTTCTATGGTCATACAAAATATAATTATCATAATAATTCGGTCCAAAAATTCCAAAGGATTCGATTTTTTTAAAATTTCAATATGATCACATAATGTCATAATATTCTTATAATCATTAAATATATTTTCATCTATGATTACATTATCATTACCATCTTTAGCCGAAAATTCTAATAATTTTGTAAATGATAAATTTGGATTTTTAAATAATTTTAAAGCATTATTTATGCCGATTTTTTTCATTAATTTAAATATGATATTTAAATGCCGTAAAAAATTAAAGAGTGTTTCTATTTTATTACATTCATCACAATGAAATTGTGTCCATGCATTGTTTTCACATTCATTGCAACAATACGCTACGACAATGCATTGTCGACATGGAACTAAATCCGATAATTCTATCTTTTTACAACAATGGTTACAATGTTTTCTTTTATAATCATCTGAAATACAAAATGCGAATGCTCTTAATTTTATTAAAACGCATTCCGTTTCAATGAAATCATTGGCAATACCGTAACGCCCATGATTTTCGTCATTTAATATCGTGATACGATTATCAATAAATTCAGGATCAGTCCTTAGTGTGGTTTCATCAGCGATATCTTTCTGCAGATGCTGTTTATTTAAACACTCTGTAATCATATTATTTAATTCATTGATATTAATTAAGTTTTCTAATTTTTGTGGATATTTTTCCATAAAATTTAGTACAATATTAAGATCATTAAATGCCGATTTAAATCTTTTGCTTTTTATTGATATTAATGCACGATAATAATATGCGATAATTATTTCTTTATTTTCATAATTTTCTAAAATAATTATCATATTTAAATGTTTATATGCATTTTTAAATTCATCATAAATCATAAATAAACGCGCATTTTTCAAAAAATTCCTAAAATCATAATCATTAAAATCACACATTTCTGGTATCGTATGACCACTATCATCAGATATATTAAATATGTCACTATAATCTGTATCATTATTAAGTGAATGTAATTTTTTTGTGTTTTCATATTCTTCTGTCAAAAGATGTGTGATCGTATTTTTTATAATTTTTAGATTTTTGTCATCTTTTAAAATATGACTAAAAATGTGTTTATCACTTTTAAATAATTTTAGCTTTAAATTTTCATATTTTTCTAAAAAATATATGCTTAAATCATCAATACTTTCATAATGTTCATTTTCCATGTTATAATTATCTCTTTAAAAATTATATATAAACTTTTTAAATATGAATTTTTATTTCTTAAAAATTTTAAATTATTTTATTGTTTAACAATAATATTTAATATAATAATTTAAATAAAATATTAAATTTATGAAATGGTGGCAAATGATATAAAACAAAATCAAAAAACGGGCATAATTTGTACTAAAATTTATTTAATTAATATGGTAAATTCTGTTATATAATTCTGATGAAATATATTAATTTATATCCGTATTTAATGTTTATGTTTTCATAATGTTTAAATTAATATTATTTTAATTTTAAAAATTTCTATTAATTATATTGTTATATTAAATTTAAATTATAAGAAGATAAAGAAATCA